>WBZZ01004767.1:160000-176037 GCA_019918135.1 Paulinella micropora | reverse complement strand
TTTGCTAGAAGAGCTCCGTGTCGAGCGTCGATGGCCGGGTACCGGGGTATGATTGGGACCGGTGACGGCGGAGGGCCACTCAGCGCAGCCTGAAACTGTTGCTGGATAGAGCGCACAGGAGCCGGTGGGCGACCAAGATGCTGTCAACCACGATGACGATGCTGCCACCAAAGAGGACGATGCTGCCAATGATCCAAAGGCGAGGATCGCACGGCAGGACTGCGTCTCGGGTCGCGGCTTGTCAAGCTTGTTGGATGGCTGTCCAGGCAGCGGAGTCGTTGTAACGGTCTTGTTGCGTGAGCACGCCAGCACCAATGTCCGGGCTTGAGGCATCTCCGGTTCCGGCGAGGCCGTATTGGAGTCGGTCGCGACTGGAGTCCCCGGACCAGGGGACGTCTGTGTCTTCTGTCGCTTGGAGGCGTCAGCTTTGCAATCCTGTTTGCGGGTCCGTTTGGCGATGGCGGATGCAGGCTGCTTACCCCCGGAATGTAATCAGCAGGGACTTCGTCCTCGTACTCGTGTTCGTCTTTGTCGATCTCGAAGGTGGAATCGTTCTTGTCGTCTTCCTCTTCCATCTCTTCTTCCTCTTCCTCCTCTGTCGGCGTCTTGGCGTCTCCATCGCTTGGGCATCATGAAGAGATTGACTGTACGACCGTAGAGGTGAGCTTGCGAAGTTGAGAGAAGGTCGTAGGAACCCGCAGGCTGCGTACTGACGCGGTTCTTGAAGATTTGTTCGATCTTGGACGTCGGGCACGAGTCGTTTCGGCCAAGGTTGCCGGGCTGAAGTCGTAGCTGACGGTGGCTAGTTGACGATCACTCACTTGCAGCGGCGTGTCGAAGAGATGAAACTCCGTTTCGTAAACGATCTGCCTTGCCTTAGGCTTCAGAGGTATGTAGTCAGTCGGCTTGATCCTCTGAGCCTCGTCGATGGACAAGTTGATCTGTGCCGTCATCTTGTTGGCGAAGAGTAAATCCACGCAGTCGGGAAGGTGGGTCGACACATATATAGTGATCGCGTTGAGCGGCGACGTTGGGTTGGCCGAGACGAAGAGTTCGATGCCGTCAGTGAGGACCGCGTCGACGCCGACGGATGAGCGCGCCTCCACGGCGGGCAATGGCCGGATGGTGAAACGATGTTGCATTACGGCCTTGCAGTTGCAGGCTGAGTCCAAAGCGCATGTGGTCTTACCGACAAATGGGCGGTTAAGGGGGTGCTTGGCGACCCAAACGCATCCGTTGACCACGGTCGGGACCGAGGAGGGGGCGTTGGCACCGACGGGGAGGATGCGCGGGACCCGATAGTCATATGGAAAGCGCGCGGAGTGCTGCGGGTAGCGGCCGCCGACGGCTTCCAGCCGCAGTGCTTCCCCCTGTCCTGACAGCGCTGTTGTCGAAGCTTGCATTCCTCGAACGAGTGTTTTGGGAGTTGATCCTTCTTCAAGAAGTTGTTATGCTCCTTGCAGTAAGCGCAGGGTATGCCCGTAAAGGGTTTGCGTTTGGTTTGGGCCGACCATCTGTCTTGGTCGCAGACATAGACACCTTCTTCGGAGGGATCACCACAGCGTTGGCTCCCGTGAGACGTTGTCGCGGTGCCGGCTGCTTCTTGTTCGGGTGCTCCTTCTTCACCGGGTGGTTCGTCTTTGCACGCTTGCTGGGGCGAGTCGGACTCGAAGCTGGTGGGGGAGCAGTCTGCGTCATGGCCATGGAGTCGGCCTTGCTTCTGCCGAGGAGGGCGGTTGGGATTCGCATTCTCCGTGGCAGTCTTAGCTTGCCGAGGCTGTTAACGTCTCCGACGGTCGGTGCGGCTGGCTGGCCTTGGCGGGTAAAATCCCGTCTGCGCGTAGCTGGATCGTCGGTGTCAGTTCGGACTGGGATCTCCATCCCTAGAAGGTATTCTTCCATGACGTTGGGGTCAAGGGTCCTGGCCCAAGGGAGGAGATCGTCCAAGTTCCAGCCGGCTCCCAAGGCAAGCATGACTTGATCTGCTTGTTGGTTCCATCGATCACGCTCCATCGGGGTCAGCATGCGGCCCAAGTCGTCGATCTGGTTGGCATCGCAGATGATCACGCCGGTCACGCGCGCGTGATACATCTGTTGATGTACGCCAAGAGTTGTTCCTTCTTGAAGCGCCGAAGATTGAAGGCTTGAAGGGCTAACCTCCAGCCTGCTGGCCGCTTTCTGGGACGCTGTGCTCATCTTGCCCCTGTCAGTGACCAGGTCGCTGTTGCTGTCGTCACTGTCTTGGAGTCGTGGCTGTCCACAAATGCGGCAGGCCAAGAAAATGTCAGGATTTTCGTTGTATGTTCATACATCGCAAGTCCAATCCAACTCGGGACTCGACGACCGGTTCCGTTTGAACGGGAGAACAGATTATCGATATCTTCCAGACTGTCCACTTACTTGGTTCCCTGGCACTCTTGGTAAACTTCTTGGGAGATTCTCCATCTGAGTCCACTTTGACACTTGGTTCCCTCTTGGCCCTCTTGGTAAACTTCTTGGGAGATTCTCCATCTGAGTCCGATCGAACATCAATGACCTCCCTCTCTCTTTTGCCGGCGCCCCTATTGCCCTGCGCAACTGGTGGAGGAGGGTTGGGAGAGCTTCCGCCAACAGATGCAGCCAGAGGTAGCAACAACTTGCTTACTCCGGGATGGGTAAGACCCTGCAGGCGTCGCGGCGCTTTGGTGGTGGCTTGGTGTAGCGATGTCGTAGCTTCCACTGTCTCCAAGAAGGAAGGTCGCAGCTTTTTCAACTTCGCAGACTTTCGGGCATTAGGGCCAAATCTTGCCAAGATAGCGTCGCTCTCCTGGTCACATTAAAAATAATAATAATAATAATAATAATTATATTTTTAAAAAATATTTAAAAAAAATGACAGCGCTTGCAGTAAAGAGAGAGAGAAAGAGAGAGAGAGAGGACCTTTACCGAAACCATAAGGGACTTGCTCTCCCGCTCCTCCCGTTTCGCTGCAGTGGGGCAGCTGGGGTGGTGGGGCTCGCCGATGGGTGACTCGGTGGTGCAGGTCCCAAAGGGATGCTTCCCAAAGCCATTGTTGGAGTCATACTAGTCAGGCTCGATGGGGGCACGGTGATGGGAGTGCTTGTAGGAGTAGGAAGTACCAATCCTGAAAGTGATCCAGGCGTCCCAGGGTTCGAAGTCGAAACAGGCAAATGGTTAACAAATTCCTCAAGAGGAATGATAGTACCCAGTTGGTTCCAGAGAGCTTCGTGCTGTGCCACGGTGCCTGTAGGTCCCAGGTACTCCTGGTAGATGTCGTGGGCTGTCACGTTGGAGTTACCGTGACATCGACTTAAGGGCAGGTGTTGGCACCAATGGAAGATGAAGCAAAGTAGTTTGCTTATCTTTTACTACCTTGATTAAAATATTTCGGTATTCACCAGAGTAGGTTACCTGGTGAACAGGTCTTTTCGGAACTGCGTTGATTGCGTCCAGGAGAGGTCCGTAGTGAGAGGAGTTGACTTACTTCCTTCAGGAATTTCTTCTCAGAGGGCAGGAGACCATGGTGGACGCCCAGGATAGTAAACGGATCCAGACATGTCCGCTTGTGCTCTCGAAGACGCGACAGGGGATCGTCATGACATGCCACGGAATTGGCGAACATGGCAGGTTACCAGGAGTAAGCCAAGCAGTTTGGTACACTTGTAGAGCGCGATGAGCAGCAGAGAGGGTGATCTTGCTGGGTGATAAGGGGGTGACCCTAACACAAACAAAACCAGACACCCTAACACAAACAAAACCAGACACATACTGTGTTGGTTGACTGCATGCTGAGAGTGTAGAGGAACAGAGAGACGACACAAAAATGCAAAGACAGGTGCTGCCTCACATATGTGTTTTTGCCACGGATGACCTCTGATCTCCTACGTTCGTTGAGTAGTACCTTCCTTGTAGGAGGTGCTTTCAAATCGACCTCAGGCTGTCGACAGGGCACACATAACTCTGTGTGTGCAGTTTCCACCGTTGAACTTGAGGAAAATTCGAATTGTGAGTTTGGATACAACCCCAAGGGATAATTACACAACGAACTCTTATTAAAAGTCTCTATGGCTGCATTAAGTCCTGACTCCTGAGAGCAGGTGAAATACCAGTAACTTGAATAGCAGAGAGGTCACTTCGTTTATTTACAATACGTAGATTTTGTAATGCCCCAACGATAGCTCAATAAAAAGTCGGTAATACAACCAAACACAGTCCTCAAGAATGAGAATGATGTCTCGTTGTATTAGCTCAGTGAAGCCGAAAAGGAAAACGGCAACAGACCAGGAATAAAATGGCATCAGGTCCAATCCGGACAAATCATACTAAAAAAACAGGCTGGTGCACCTGTCACCAGGAAAATGTTACTTTTTATCGGCTATCCGGGGGTGATGCCTACAGTACCCCCTCCCGATTTTATGACGGAAATAACATTTTCGTCATACACCTTCTGATTTCTCTTTGCAAACAATATGCGCTATGGAGTCATGCCACACAGCGCATCGACCCACGGATAGACGCTAAAATACGATAGATATATCCTCATACGGCACGTCAAAGCGGATTCTCTAGTCGTTCTTGTAAACTTTGAACTCCTCCCTTCAACTTTTTTTTTTTTTTTTCTTGGCAGTATGTCAAGAACAAATGTATTACCATTAAAAAATACAAGCAACGTGGTGCCGTATTCCCCCTTTGATCTTCTTCTTCTTCTTATCATTATCAATATTATTATTATTATTATTATGGACACCGTGATAGCCCAGTGGTCAAGTTCTACCATCTGGGCCCTGTCGCCAGTTCGATTCCGTCGGTGCCACCAGTATTTTCATTGAACATACCGGTCCGTCTGGACCAGTATTTTCATTGAACATACCGGCCGTCTGGAAGTGTTGGAACTGCCCTTGCGGGGGTGTCATTAGAGCTTATCGTCAATTCTTCGTACTCCCCTCACGGGTGAGACGATGGAGGCGCATGTGCAGAAATGCATCAGCCATTGACAGAGAAGCACTATTATTATTATTATTATTATTATTATTATTATTATTATTATTATTATTTTATTATTATTATTATTATATTTTCATTGATTCCGTCTGGAAGTGTTGGAACTGCCCTTGCGGGGTGTCATTAGAGCTTATCGTCAATTCTTCGTACTCCCCTCACGGGTGAGACGATGGAGGCGCATGTGCAGAAATGCATCAGCCATTGACAGAGAAGCACTATTATTATTATTATTATTATTATTATTATTATTATTATTATTATTATTATTACTATTATTATTCTTCACACGAAGATCCGACGGTAAATACATGGTCTTTTTAATGACATACCCTTGTCTAAAGCGGATATCCTATAATATAGTACTAGGGGGCCAGTCCTAATAACTATATCCGAAGTCGGGGTGTATGTACCCAACCCTGCGATATACCGACACAAGTAGAGATTGACCGTGCACAGGTACGACAGTATATAATGTATCGTAAAAAATAATTTAATGGAAGTTCAGAGAACATTTCATTTTTCGAGAACATCATCCCAGGACTTGCAAGAGGGTCATACCCGGGAACACCATCGCTCAATACACTAGCGATCCCCGTCTACGGTGTAGTATCAGTGTCGATCGACCTTTCGCACTCGTATGTTGCGATCGAATGCCAAGTTATATCACTGAGTCATTTTAATATTCCTAATAATAACTGATGATGCATGATCAAATCATGATACGCCGTGGGCAATCAATCAGTTTATTTGAGACGCATAAAGAAAAATAATGTCTTTGTTACTGCCTTCGTCTTCTGGCGCGGATTTATTTGCCTGGTGGAGGGCCACCAACAAAAGTTAAATCGAACTTTGACTGTTCGAGAATGTCCCAGATCTTGTTAGGGATTCCGCCCAGTGATAAGTCAAAAGGGACGTCAAGCACTCCTCTTGGCAGTGTCTGAATGGTCCACGCAGTGTAATCCTTGTCTCTGGGAGTAATTGTATAATCCCATGTCTCGAGACTTTTTGCGTCTTTATATACTGGCAGATAATGTCTTTCCTTTGGATCCTCGACCGGGTCCATACTTCTCCAGAACTGCAGTATCGGTTGCATTACTTTTGCGGCTGATGATATTTTGAGTGTCCCTGTGACACGCGTTTTTCGTGGAACTGCCACGACCCGCATTAAGTATAAGTCTGAGAGAATGTCATCAGCAACATGTTGTTCTGCTGGTCTCATCAGATAAAAAGCGTCTTTCACCCATGCGATGGTCGCTATCGCGTCGCCTTCTTTCCATCGCTCATGGACGATCTCGACGTTGCCCGCATTTGGGTCAGTGTCAATCTCCTCATCCTCCTGGTGGACATCCTTTGATCTCATCGACCTCGTCGCCTTCCTCGGTTGGTCGTTGATAAGATCATTTCGCGCTCTCCTTAGCTGCGCCTCTGTGATCTTCTCCTTCTTTCCGCTGTGCTCCCGTGGAGACTTAGACTGAGTCCCCACCGCGCTTATGCGGTCAGTCTTCTCCTTACTGTCAACCTCACTCTCCTCCTGCTCAGCTATCGGTGCCCGATAAGCATCTTCTTGGTCTATGCCAGCCTCCTTGATGGGCGGCACCACCTTGAAATCATCTTGCATCCGTTTTAACGCCTCCTCAACGGATTCATCTTCCAGTAAGAAGGGATCATACTTAATCAGCCTTCGTACATTCACAATTTGCACCTTCCTCTACCCTGATCTTGTAGTTCAGAGGTCCCGTTCCATGATTTGATAAGGTCCTTTCCATGATATCATGAGTGAACAGCTTAGAGCTGACTCCCTTCGGGACCTGAGGATGGTACAATAGTACAATATCCCCGACCTGGAATTTGATCTGATCCAAGTGCGCTTGTCGCACCCCTTCAGCATCAGTCTTTCGGCGCTCCGCCTCTCTATGCGCCCTGACTATTTGCTCCGCCTCCATCTTCACTCTAAGTCTCATCCCAAACAACTCATCCGCATCCGCCCAAGTGTCTTTTGGGTGAAGGAGCGAAGTCGGGATATCAGGCTCACGCCCATATACTAGCTGATATGGCGAGATTGAGCTCTTCGAGCCTCCTAACGCCGTAGAGGGTAGACAGTTCATTGCAAACGCAAATGATGGTGCTGCCTCGACCCATGCTCTTTGATTCTCCTTCTTCGTGCAATACATCTTTAGCGAGGCTTTGAGGGGTCTGTGTACCCGCTCGATTTTCCCATTTGCTCGCGGGTTATAGGCAGTAACATATTGCCATTTCATCCCGTAATACTTAGATAGTTTGTCGATGACCTCGTTATTAAAGTCCAAGCCTCGATCAGAACATATCTTTCTTGGTACTCCGATCTGTGAGATGACCCTATCGATCAGCGCTTCGGCCGTCGTCTTGCCGGTAACGTCTTTGACGGGGATGATCCACACATAATTGGTGGCTCTGTCAATAGCCGTGAGGAAGTATTTGTAACATTCCTTCGATTCTGGGAAAGGTCCCACATGATCAATGTGTATGAACTCAAACATCCCCGCAGGAAGAGGAAATTCGCCGATCAGGCCAAAACTTGCCTTCAGCGGTGTTTTGTTTATCTTGCACGGGATGCATGCATCCACCGCCTGATCTATCTCCTCCTTCATCTTCTTCCACCAGAATCGCCTCGCTACGAACATGTGAGTTCGTTGTCGACCCGGATGCGCCAAAAGTGGGCAATTGTGGGCAGCGACAAATATAAATCGTCTCAGACTCTCCGGTACCCAAAGGGTCCATTTGTCCGGCTGTGACGCATAGCGACCGTGAAGGCCCTTGTACCACAGTAGACTATCTCTCCATCCCATCTCCTTCATCTGATCTTTGATTGCTTTCGTCATCTTTAGCTCATCCGGGTTCTGATACAACTGTATGAGTTCCTTAAACTCCGGATCTTGAGCCTGTTGTTGCCTCCATGCGGTAGGCGAGGCTATATGGATAGTACCATCTTCTAGCCGTACCCCTATCCTCTCCGGGTCCTCATATAGATCACTTCTCCGCTCTTGAGGAGGCTCCGCATAAACTTCCTGCGTCTCCTCTTCCTCCTTATGTTCGCCTTCGCATTCTCATATACCTCATAGGACCACTCAGCGTCCTCCTGGGTATGTAGCTCACAACATGTCCCATGATCCTGGCCTTGTGGACTGTACCGTAGACCCGTGCGGTCATATCGGACTCCACTCGCCATCCCCATCGCCTCGATGTGGCTGACCTCGTACACCTTGTCAGTGACAAGTCTTCCATCTCCACCGTGGACACCAACGCCGATACTTCTGAGTTAAACTCTAGCCTAGAGAGGCTATCAGCGACCACATTTCGCTTTCCCGGTAGATGGACCATTGTAAAATCGAAACAAGACAAAAACGCTTGCCACCGCGCCAGCCGTCCCGTCTGTTCATGATTCATCAACCATAACAGGTTATGATGATCAGTTCTAACAATAAATTGAGGTCCTCCCCACAAATACTCTCTGAGCCTCTTGAGGGCCCATACCACCGCCAACGCCTTCTGCAATAGTTTTTCTCCGCCGCACACAACTTTCTACTGATAAACATGATTGGGTGTAATTTCTTCTCCTCATCTTCCTGCTGTAATACAGCCCCAATCGCAAACTTAGATGCATCTGTATCGACTACGAATTGTTTCGTGAAGTCGGGCATCGTTAACACCAGTCCTCCATCCTTCGGGTCTTTGTAAATAAGATCTTTGAGCGTATGAAACGCTTGCAAAGCCTCTTCATCCCACTTTTCAAAGTCTCCAAAATCAATCATTCTCTCCAACTTAGCCCGAGTTGCGCTCCAATTGGGTATGAACTGGCTATAGTATTGCGCCATCGCAAGAAATGAGTGCAATTCAGTGCGGTTCTTCGGTATCGGTCGATTCATAATCTCCTCCCTCTTCTCCTTAGATATCGAGACTCGGTTATGAGAGATCTCGTGCCCTAAATATGCCACACTCGTCTTGGCAAGTTGACACTTCTTCAGATTGCACTTCAGGCCAAAAGCTCCAATGCGCCTGAATATATCGGACAGATGATCGATATGCTCCTCCATTGTGTTAGAGTATAAGATAATGTCATCGATATAGCAAAATGCATATTCTCCCGCTTTCTGTCCTCTCCTTCTCATAAATCCTCCGTCTGTCAGATCATCGTACTGACTGCTTAGCATCTTCTGCATCGCCTTCTGAAAGAGTCCTGGGGCTTGCTTGAGGCCCATCGGAAGCACTTTCCATTGGTATATCTCCATACCCACCACAAACGCCGTCAGCCATCTGGATTTTTCCTCCAGTGGTATCTGCCGGAAGCCATTCTTAAGGTCAATGACCGAATAGAATTTCGCATTCCGCAGTACTCTCCTTCCTTCTTTTAATGTCGGGAGAGGATTTCTCTCTTCCGCCAGCACCTTGTTAACACGAGCATAGTTAACTGTCAGGCGCCATTCTCCTCCTGGCTTCGGCACTATTCTCGGCTGTGAGACTATTGGAGATGTTGATTTCTCAATAAAGCCCTCATTGAGCAGCTGTCTTGCTAGCTCCTCCGCTATCTTCGCCTCATGTATACTCAAGTTCGCCCTTCGTGGTGCCGGTGACGGCTCCGCACCCGGTATTTTGTAAATAACCGCTGTGAAATCCTCAGGCTTGACACCGCCTGCATGCGGAGGGTCGAAAATTTCCTTGTTCGCCTCCAATTTGGCTTTTAAAAGCTCCTTCTCCCTCTCCGTGCCTACTCCTTCTTCTAAGATTTTCCGCGCCGCCTTTTGGAAATCTTCATCAGACATCTTCTTAGTCTGCTTGAGGGGTTCTCTGTCCTCCTCCAAGCCTAAGTCTTCTTCCGATGCCTCATCTAGGCCCGTCTTTTCATACGTGACCGTGTCCGGCTCGTCATCTTTGCCGAGCTCCACCAGCATGTCAATAAGTTTCGCGCATTGCAACGGAGCCTTACGGGTGTAGAAACCATCAAAGCAGGTGAATGCTTGCGGTATCAATTTCAACTTGTCGAGGTCTCTGAGCTTCCGCTTGTATGCACTGCTCTGCTCACGAGTTCCCAAACGACAAGCCAACACTAGTTGTTGCTTGCGAGAGGGTACCGGTATAGGATGATCAATAAGCCGGTCCCTTATCTCCTGCGCCCATATCGCCTTCTCATTATACGGCAGGATAATAGTATACGGATTATTATTTTCGAATAAAGTCCGTAAGCATTTCTTCACTTCAGTTAGTGAACGCGGCCATGTGGGCTCGTCACCCCAGAAATCAGTAATTAAACTTTTAATAGTTTCTGGTGGAGTATCCGGGATTCGCCCCGTTCTCCTTGGTACAAACGCCTCCCTTTTTTCTTCTCCTAATTTCGCATGGAAACAGTATCCGTTAGTGATATGGACATCTGCTCCTACTCCTTCCGCGAATCTCGCCAACGACGGGCTTCTTTGTGCGACACATATTATCTCCTTTCTCGATTAAGTCATCAATAGACTTTTTGTCCCAATGGCATGTCGGAACTGTGACAGTGCACACTTGGGATTCCCAATTGTCGGTCCAGGACAGCTCGTCCGGTCTTATGACATGGGGGTGAACGTACACCTCAAGTGCACATGGGGGGTGAACGTACACCTCAAGTGCCTCATGCACGATGGCCATCTTTTTGTGATCAGTCGCTAGACTCAGCTCATAAGCCTCATACGAGTCAGTAGTGTTAAAGGGATCAATATCGCTCTCCTCTCCTCTTTTTGCTCCATATGTCACTCGCCGTGCGGCGCAATCAATCACAGCCCCCATCGTAGCCAATTGGTCATACGACAGTAATATTGATCCGTGGTAACCGGGGACGACATAAAGGTCCATGCGGTATACTCGTGCGGATTTTAATTTAAAGGTCAGTGTCATGATGCCCGTGATGACCGTCCGGCTACTCACTCCCTTCAAAGTGCCCGTCGAATTTTTTATATTTACGTCCACCCAGTCCCGGTATCGATTAAAAAACTTCCGGCCGACAATATTAATATTCGCCATCGTATCATTACCAACTTTTAATACGGTTTTCAAGGTTTCACAATAAAGTTCTGTATAACACAAAGCATCTCGCCTGTGTGCGAGAACAAGAACTTTACGTTCCAAATTTTGGAGTCTTGTCTCCAAGTCTTTCATCTCCTCCTTCTTCTCCTCTTGGTTCCCCTCACTAACGTTTTTATTATTCAGCGGTATTGGTGCGTTTGCTATGTCAGTAATATTGACTTGTGGCACTTGAGTGCACTTATTGTCTTTTTTCTCGCCGCCCGCCACGATCGTTGACATTGTGTCTGTTCGTGATTGCTTGATTGGCCGAGGCGATACGCCTGCCATTGGCCTCCTCGCCTCCATCGCTAGTTTCGCCTTCCTATTTGCAGCAGTTATCATTGGTAATCGTGACGTGTGAACGGGTATGAAGCTACCTTGGGCTGTAGCCTCTGTATACCCACGTCTTTGCTCTCACATAGAGGAAGTGTTGGCCCAGTCTGCACAATATCAATAGAAAACACTGTGACTTTAGGGTTAAACTTCACAGTTTTCTCCTTCCTCTCTTCTTCTTCCTCCAGTCATTCCACCACCTCGAATCGATTACCTTGAGTTTTCGTCCGGGTAGGATGACTGATCGGTGTCCGAGGCAGTGTTATAGGCCTGACTTCGACCAAAGTTTGGGTTGGAGCTTGCCCATGAGCCTCCTCCTCCTCTAGGTGGGGGGGCTGGAGCTCGAAGAGCTCTTCCTCCATGAGGATTAAATCACCGACCTCCTCCTCTTCCTCTCTGAGGGCCTCGAGGCTGCTCTCCATGCTCCTCCTCCTCGTCCTCCTCCTCCTTCTCCTCGTCCTCCTCTCCTCCTCCTCTTCTTTGAGGGGCTTGTTTGCTCTTTTTTCTCTCCCTCGCCTCCTGCTTCTTGTCCAACCTCTTCATATATGCAATAATCGCCTCTCTTAGCTCGCCTTCATCACACTGATTGGCATACCAGCCTTCTGTATGAGTGGAATTTTGAAGCAGTCTGTAAAGGCCCGGTTCAGTACCGCCCGCCTTTTTGAGAAAGTCAGCCTTTGCTGTTGGGTTCCGCCTGTCATGATTGAAAGAGCAGTCTCTGTGCTCCATCTCTGCCTTACACGGCAGGCCCGCGAACCACCTCCAGCATGAGATCTCGAGGTCTGGCTCTCTCTGTCTCTTCCATCCAGCAACTCGGCTTGTGTACGTGGCTTGCGCGCCAACAGGTACACCGCCTGCCTGTGCCATGTGTGCCTCCGTGACTGTGTCCAAGTTCGAGCATGCACTCATAACTTCTTGAAACAGTGCTGCCGTAGCAACGCTTCCAACTGTAGCGTCGAACACTTGTGTCTCGAGGAAGTTCTTGGACTTCACTACGCTAAACGTTGTGCATTGTTGTATGCGTTGCGTAAGTTTGCTCGGGTGCACTGAGTGCAATGCCGACAAAAAATAGAGAATGATTGACTTGCGGCCATAGAATAGCTCATAGGAGGAAACTACCTCCGTAAGGGTCGCCTCCAAGCTAGCAGAACGCCTCAAACTCATCGCCACTGTCTCAAAGATTTCAAATCCTATTAGAGTACCAGTGCAGAGATGCTGGTATCCATGAGATTGAAAATATGAAATCAGTGTGGCCACCGCCAGTTCGCACTGAGCGTCTAGGCATGTCGAACTCTTTCTCATATTCTCCTCTTGTTTTTTCAAAGCCTTGTAGGTTCAATCCCTCTTGGATTAGAGACTGATCAAGAACAGTAGCAAGAGCCTCGTATTCTTGAGTCTCATCACAGAGAAAAGACTTGACGCAGGCATTGATCTCTTTGAGCTTGCCTAGGAGCGAAGAGTCAGAGTTTTTTCTGAACTCGTCTTGGCATAGAGCATGAGACTAGCCACTCCTCCTTTCTTCCCCTTGAAGGCATTTATGATGTTTCGTCTGTCCTTCTTCTCAGTGTTTGTGACCACCACCGTAGTTGAGCCTGAGGGTGTAGGGGCTGGTGGGGCAGGAGCTGGTGGGGGAAGATATGCAGGAGGGGGTGCCCTTGCACTACTCACTCTTGCTTTCACTTCCTCCAATTGCAACTTCCTGGCAAACTCCTCATCCTCTTTCGCCTTCTCCTTCTCATAACTGATATAGGCAGTCAACTCAGCAACAGACCTGACAAAGTTATATTTCTCCACATACTGATCAACCCCTGCCTTATTGGTGTTAGGTGGTGCAGCTGTGGTTGTTTTAAGGAGAGAGTGATCCTTGGTAGGAATCCATCTCTTCCACGCCTCCTTGTGAATCAATGCAGCCACCAACAGTCTGAGCTTGGTCAGGATTCTGTCATTTTTGTCCACCTCGTCAATCACAGGATGGGTTTCTCCTGCCTTCGTAAGGTTTCTCTCCATTTCTCTCAATCCCGCCTCCAGAGCCTTCAATTCAGTCGAAAAATATGCGAATACCCCATAAGTGTTTCTCGAACTGAAATTGGTCTTCGTTTTCTCGTTATCAACTGGGTCCTGACCCGTCGCGAGGAGTCTAGCCCTTGCTCTTGGGTATGTGTACTGGAGGTAACCCTCGCCCTGTGGGCCGTACGAACGTTCCCAAATTAGATCTTGGGAGTACACCGCAAAGATAGCATCAAGTATTTCAAGGTGGGTATGTGAATTCCCAAACTTGATATGTTGCACCTTTTTCCTTTCGTCCACATTGGAGATCAGTTTGCAGAGATGCTGTGTATGTGAATTCCCAAACTTGATATGTTGCACCTTTTTCCTTTCCTCCACATTGGAGACCAGTTTGCAGAGATGCTGTGCAATATCTGACAATGGGATATAGACATCCCTTTTGGTGCGACTTCCCACTCGTCTCATATCCTGAGGGATCCAGACATATGTGTCTTTCTTTGCATCCATCACAATATCAAATGCGGTTTTAGGGAGGTCGTATTGGTCGTTCACCCACCGTTGATCCTCCTCTGAGACCTCTCCCTCTTCAATCAAGTTTATCGTTTGTCGTCCTCCTCCTCCTGTAGAGGCAGGTGGTATATTGTGTACCCCAGTGCTCTCTGTTTGTTCCACTCCTCCTCCTTCTCCTTCTTCGTCTTCTTCCTCTCCTCCACCTCCTCCTGTTTCCTCTTCTCAGTATCCTCCGTCATTCATCCTCCTCCTCCTTCTTCTTGCATTTTTCTTCTTGTTCCCGATATTCACTCACCTCACTAGTCTCTGTTGACATAGTGTAGTATTAGTAAACAACAGGAGGACAGTGTGAGCTCCTATGTTATGTTTTCGTTCGTTTGAGTTCTGTTCCTCCTTCAGTCGATTGACTAGTGAAGAAAGAAACTAAGAGAGAGGTTAGAGTGAGATTCTCTTTCCTCTATGTGACAATGTTTGTACGTTTGTTTTCGTTTGAGAAAAGTAGTCATTGAGATTTTCTCAGATTTCTTGTCCTCCTTATTCAAATTGCTTTCTCCTCCTTCTTTTCTATATTGTATCTAGTATGAGGCACTTGGACATACACACAGATAGTAATAGAGAAGCTTAGTAGAGAATCTCTCCTTGAGAAGTCGATAGTCGGTCGGATAGGTTCTCATACCTACTTTTGAGAACGATCAGAGATTTGCAAAAATACTCTGACGTATGTGTGAGATAATGCAAATAAATGCACAAACTAGAAGGGTAGAGTGTTGTGCTCCTGTCCCTATGCTTGTTTGTGTTTTGTATGTATTTCTTCACTCTTCTGTCCACCTACTTCTTCTTGGGTCTCTGTGTGAGAACAGCAAGAACGACAGAGAGTCTGTATCTGTTGTCTCCTTGTGAGCACACAGATATGGATTGGGCTAGAGGGTACGAGACAGAGGCTAACGAAATTATTTGTTTTGTAAAAGAGCTATGAGTGTTCTGTGTTGGAGTATTTGTTTTCATCTGACGTCAGTGTGAGGCAGGTCAGTGAAAATTTGTTCTGGATGCAAGTGTGGCAATGCAGAAAGAAATCACCATAGTGATGTGGACTCCAAATGTAATGCATCCAACGATAGCTCAATAAAAAGTCGGTAATACAACCAAACACAGTCCTCAAGAATGAGAATGATGTCTCGTTGTATGTATTAGCTCAGTGAAGCCGAAAAGGAAAACTGCCACAGACCAGGAATAAAATAGCATCAACTCCAATCCGGACAAATAATACTGAAAAACAGGCTGGTGCACCTGTCACCAGGAAAAGGGTACTTTTTATCGGCTATCCGGGGGGTGATGCCTACATTTATTATAAAAAGTAGTTTTGTCGCAAAAAACAGGCGGCCAGGGTAAGCTGGACGGCTGACAACACTGTGCTTTAGCTCCATGTTATGGGTCCAATATATTTATATTAAACAGTTCGGTCCAAAGCAGTAAAATGGCATTAGGGATTCTAACCAGTAAATGTGCTTGAATACTTTTTGGACTAGCTACGTAAATCATAGTCTAACATATAGAAACATCGCAAGACGATTGTCACACGCAATCAAAACAATATTTCCTATCTCTGAACTATTAGTTAAGATATTCGGTGATATGCAGCAACATATGTCTCATAAAGACTGTACGTATCCGCATAGGTATTACTACTATTCTTATTGAAGCACATATTCAGAATCTGAATCTATTACCATAGTCCGAGGAAGGTTATTATATACTATAATAATAATAATAATTATTATTATTATTACTACTACTACTACTACTACTACTACTACTACTACTACTACCACCACCACTACCACCACCACCACTACCACCACCACCACCACCACTACTACTACTACTACTACTACTACTACTACTACTACTACTACTACTACTACTACTAGTACTAGTACTAGTACTATTACTATTATTTCAGCCATGACAGATCAATACAATACTACTATAATAATTATTAAAATTATTATTATTATTATTATTATTATTATTATTATTCAGCCCAATGGCCTCAAGGCGTTAAACTGTGACGCCAACTCATAACCCTTTGGTGGTAGATGCTGGGGAGGAGGGTCGTT
>WBZZ01004767.1:142500-152500 GCA_019918135.1 Paulinella micropora | reverse complement strand
TTATTATTATTATTATTATTGAACATACCGCTCCGTCTGGAAGTGTTGGAACTGCCCTTGCGGGGGTGTCATTAGAGCCTATCGTCAATTCTTCGTACTCCCCTCACGGGTGAGACGATGGAGGCGCATGTGCAGAAATGCATCAGCCATTGACAGAGAAGCACTATTATTATTATTATTATTATTATTATTATTATTATTATTATTATTATTATTATTATCTCTGAAAGGTGTTCGTGAAGGGGGTGGGGGGTTTGGGGTGAGGGGGAAAATGAAAATTGTGTACCCCCCCCCCCCCCCAACACCCCCACCCACCCCCCCCCGGCATTTTCGCACCCCTGTCGGAATAAATCATGGTTTGTCGGAACGAGGAGTAGTTCGGAGCTCATATTTGCAGGGTGGCCAGCCCCAGACTCGATCTTGATGCTGATATGACTTTTTTGGAATTCACGCGAATATTTGCGGCAGGGCAGTGTCCTGAATGCCTAAATTCCTTCTTTTTTTTCGCACCTCGGAATAAATCATGGTTTGTGTGAACCAGGAGGAGTTGGGAGCTCATAATGACAGGATGGTTAGCCCCAGACTCGATGTTGATGCTGATATAACGTTTTTGGAATTCACAAATATTTGCGTTAGGGGAGTGTCCTGGATGCGAAAATTCCTTGTTTTCTTAGCTATTTTCTGCACCCTCGTCGGAATAAATCATGGTTTGTGTGAACCGGGAGGAGTTGGGGGCTCATATTGACACGGTGGCTAGCCCCAGACTCGATGTTGATGCTGATATAATTTTTTTGGAATTCACGCAAATATTTGCGTTAGGGGAGTGTCCTGCACGCCAAAATTCCTTGTTTTTTGGGAGTACTTGCCGGTACCTCCGGCAATTGAACGTACCCTGTCGACGGGGAAGGTGGGGTCCGGAAGGCCCTCCCCCCGGGAACCCAGGCCCTGCAATTGTACGTACCCGTTTTGGTCGCGGGTGGCACCCAAACCAGAAAATTGAGATCTTTTTGCCACCAGGCGCCGTTTGCGCGCACCAGAGGGATTTAGCGGCTGATATTTAGTGTATCTGACACTTACTTATTGATGAGCTCTCTTCGAAAATATAAAAATTGTGGGTGCCGGGTGGCGTAAAAACCAGAAGATGCAGGTTTTTGCGCCACCAGGCGCCGTTCGCGCACACCAGAGGGAGTTTAAGGCTGATGTTTGGTGTACCCGACACCTCTCGATGAGCTCTCTCCGGAGATCCAAAAAATTTGGTGCCGGGTGGCACAAAACCAGAGATTTTAGGTTTGTGTGCCACCAGAGCTTACACTTGCGTTCTGCTGGTATCTCCGGCATTGAGCGTACCCTCGAAGGGGAAGTGGGGGTCCGGGGGACCCTCCCCCCCCCCTCCCCCCGGGAGGGGGGGGGGGGGATGTGAGCGAAGCGCACCGCAAACCATCCTTTCAGGTGTTGGCGCAGCCCCTAGTTATTATCAATATTATTATTATTATTATTATTATTATTATTATTATTATTATTATTATTGGACACCGTGATAGCCCAGTGGTCAAGTTCTACCATCTGGGCCCTGTCGCCAGTTCGATTCCCGTCGGTGCCACCAGTATTTTCATTGAACATACCGGTCTATTTCTGGACCAGTATTTTCATTGAACATACCGGCCCGTCTGGAAGTGTTGGAACTGCCCTTGCGGGGGTGTCATTAGAGCTTATCGTCAATTCTTCGTACTCCCCTCACGGGTGAGACGATGGAGGCGCATGTGCAGAAATGCATCAGCCATTGACAGAGAAGCACTATTATTATTATTATTATTATTATTATTATTATTATTATTATTATTCTGGAGGGGTGCACAAGATGGGACTCCACGGGAAGAGGAGGTGGTTGGGCCTCTCCCCACGAAGGTGACCGCTTGGGGAGGGCGGTCACCGGGATATGCGCAACTCTCAACTGGGCATTTACTCGGTAGGGGTTCGGCCAGGCAGTTGTGGGGTTGTCTGTTGGATTGTTGGTTGGCTCGTTTTTCTTGGCTGTTGGGTTGGGTCTGGTTTCCTGGTTAGCCCATTTTCGCCGAATTTCCTGCCGAGTAAATGCCTGGGGGCTTCCAGTTCCGGTTTGGTGATCTTGTTGAGGTGAGCATTAGGAGGAAACAGTACCGAGATGGGTTGAAGATAGGATTCACATTGAGCCGAGATGGGGCCGAGTTGGCCTGTTCCAACTCGGCTCCATTTCGGCTTCATATTAATCTTATCTTCATCCTATCTGGGTTTTGTCTCCTCCCTATCTTCGCTTCTTCGGGGTTGCCTAACTGGAACACATGATGAGCGCACGTTGGAGAGGGGCTTCAGTCGGTCCCAATGCCTTGCCAGTGCCTTGCTGCGTTGCCGTGCCTTGCCCCATGCAGTCACACCCTCCACCGTTGCATTTCTAACTGAGCAGCTTCGGCTGGGATTACTATACTTGTCTGTAAGACCCTATAGGTACCGCTAGGTTCGCGCCTTCTATACCCACGTGGGGGAGGAGTTTCAGCGGCACGCCGTCCGATCTGGCTCCACTCGGGGACACCCGTACCTCATGATGTGTATTGTTAGGAGCAGCTGAAAGTCCATAAGGCATGAGAGTAGAGGCGTTGGCGATGCGATGGAGAGTGTGTGTAGTGCGTGAGGCAGGTTCTGGTGACGCTGGGGGTGCTGGCGGGCGCCCAAGGGCACGAAGCGACGCGGCAGCGTCCAGTGACACCGGCGAAAATGCGTGTAGTGTGTGTTGCAGATACCGCCGATGCTATTTGCATGGACGGGCGCTTGCCTCGGCGTAAAGAGGCGCGGCGGTGATGGCCAGCGACATTGGCCGTCTACTACTCTCAATGGATTACAAATACGCGAAGCACGGAGCTACCACTGTGGCCCTTATGGGACAAGGTAGAATCGCCGAAGACCTGGACAATCCCCGTGGGAATGCCTCTTCGACGGGCTCTGGCCCGATGTCCCAGGATGGGAGGATGAGGGCTCGCGTATATGACGGAATTCCTGAACCACGTGGAGAGGCTATCTTAGCTGCGCCTCATCCTTCCTCCCCAAACCTGGCACACGGGTCGGCGCTTCAACATAAGGCGAGCGGCGCTATATGGCAGATGGCACCGCCGCCTCGACGGTACCGGCGGGTAGATCGGTACGACAAGGACGGGCGTAATCTGATTGTCTGGGGGCTCTCAGAACGCGCCAATCTACAGGAGATCGCCTCCAAAATGAGCGGTCTTGGTCTGGTGGTCCCGGTAATGGAGTGGCAAGGCCAGCGAATGTCTCGTCACCTGGAGCTGGTCTACGAGGACGATGACAGCAGGCAGACGGCGTTGCAGCAACTCAAACATCTCAAATTCTTCGGCAGAGGGGTCAATGTGGCCCTTGGGCGCAGGTTCAGGGACAGGGAACGTGTCCGAAGGCTTATTCGCATCCATCTGCGTGGGGAAGCGGCGGTCCGGAAGGAGGAAGCTGCGACGGGATATCGCGTCTTGCCTCTGCATGAAGAATGTGTTGATGATGTGCAGGTGGCGTCTTCGGAATTGGCTGCCGATGCACCTGAGTGTGTGTCTGAGTGTGCTGATGTGCAGGTGGTGCCCCTGCATTCGGCGGCCAGTGCAGTGGGGGACCAACCTGCGCAAGCACCTGCAGAGGGGGGCAGCACGAGGGCGGAAGGCAAGCGCGGCCGTCGGGTCCGGAAACGAGCCAAGAAGCACCGCTCCAAGCAGTTCGATACCGGCTTCAAGCTACTCGTCGCGAGTCACAACTGGCAGGGTAAAACGGGATACGACAACGTAGGCACGGCGGAATGGGCATCATTCTACAAGCACGAGGGCTGGCTAGTCATCGGGGCTCAGGAGCACCGCATGGGCAAGAAGCAACTTTCCAAATGCAGCCTGGATGGATTCCGGATTTTTGGAAAACCTGCGGAGGTCAGCGAGAAAAATCGCTGCAAGGGTGGGGTTCTATTCGCGGTGGCTAACTTCCTTGGTCCGTATTGCAACTTGGTGTCAGCCCCCGTCGACCACCGGCAGCAAGTGTGGCTGCGTATCGCCTCGGGTGTTACCGGCGCTCAGGATATCTATGTGGGCAACGGCTACTTTCCCCAGGAAACGCAGGAAGAAGAGTCGTCAGAGGCGTATGCGGCCTGGCAGGCAGCTATAGCTTTTTTTGGAGCCAAAGGTCTTGTGGTCACGGTGGCGGATGCCAACGCGAAGCTCGGGCCGGCATGCAGCCGAAAAGAGGAGGGCATCGTCGGTCAGCACGGGGAGGTCGATGATAAGGGAGCACCGGTACGTTCGGAGAACGGCAAGAGACTCGCGGCTGTCCTCGTCGCTACGGGCCTGCGAAATCTGAGCGGCTTCTCGTGCCCAGTGGAAGGGTCCTACTGGTGGTCCCGGCGTGAGCAGCGCGGCTTGGGCACAGGCAAGCACCTCCTCGATTACATCTGCGCGTCGCCTGGCTTGGCATCTGGAGCAAAGTTCGGAGTATGCGAAGATGATCTTGATACGGACCACAAGGCAGTATGGGCCGAACTGACGTGGAGCGGCCAGCGCCGACCAAAGCGGGCTGCGAAACCTTACAGGTCCTTTCGTGTTGATAAGCTTATTGGTGCTGGTGTCTCGGGTAATGATCACGCTGCGAAGCAAGCGCTGGATTATCTACGCGACAAGTTCGATGACGTATTCCAGCATTGCCTACAGAAGCTTGGAGTGCATCAGCTGCCTGAGCTTGACCTATCGGGTGGTGCCGACAGCCAACGGGTGGTAGATGACGTCACCGAGCGAGTGGCGCAGTCCTTCCGAATGGCGGCGCACCGGGTCCTTGGCTCCAGATGTATACGACCCCGTTTCACCAACAATTGGTTCGACGGGGAGCTAAAGGAGCTCATTCAGCAGCGCCGGGAGGCCTACGCAGCATACAGGAGGGATGAATCGAATGTGGAAGCCCGTCTGAATTGGCTACGGCTCCGCAAGCAAATTCGGAAGGCAACTCGGGCCAAGAAGTCCGCCTCCTTCAAGCAAGTGCAGGAAGAAGCGGTCAAATGTCAACGCGAGCAATCCTCAAAGCGCTTTTGGCTACTCGCGAAGCGGCTTGGCGGGGCACGCAGAACGAAGGTCTCCGCGCCGGTGCAAAGGGAGGATGGCTCACTGGCGTGTACGCTGCCGGAAAAGGTCGCTCGGTGGGAGGAATTTCGGAAAAATTCGGTGAAGCCACGGGAAAATCCGGCAAGTGCGGCTGTTGTGGTGGAGTGCTGTGCAGAAGCAGGCTCGCTGGAGTGGGAGGAAGCCGAAGCTAAGCGGCAGTTCCACTGGAACGATCGCTTCAGAGATGAGGTGGCCCGGGCTATGAAGGAGCACGAAGTAGGTGAAGACACTTGCGAAGAGCTGGACAAGCCGTTCACGCAAGAGGAGGTCCTTGCAAGGCAACGTGCCCTGAGTAACCACAAAGCTTGTGGCGAGGACAAAGTGAAGAACGAGATGCTCAAGTATGGCGGCGCCTACATCAATGGCTACTTAACGCAGTACTTCAACTGGATTCGAGAAGCCGAGAGGACTCCAAAAGCTTGGGGCAAGGGAATCATCGTCAATATCCCCAAGGGTGGGGATCCTACGGATCCTGACAACTGGAGGGATATCTCGATTATTAGTTGCCTTGGTAAGCTGTATCTGTCCTTATTAGCTACTCGTCTAACGCTCTTCGTGGATGGCCCGGATAAGCTACGTCCAGAGCAGGGAGGCTTCCGCCCGGGGCGTCGCACTACGGATCAGGTCTTTACCCTTTGGCAGAGGTTGAAGGGGCGTCAGGTGCAGAAGCGGGAGTCGTATGTCGTGTTCGTCGATCTACGCAAGGCTTTCCCGTCTGTTTGGAGAGATGGCCTATTTGAGAGGCTTTGGAAGCTGGGTGTAAGGGGCAAGTTCTGGCGCACGCTACGCAGGTGCTACGAGCAGACTTCGTCGCAAGTGCTAGTTGATGGAGCACTCACCCCCGAAGTACTGGAGGGTGTAGGCGTCCAACAGGGGTCCCCTCTCTCTCCCACACTCTTCAACGTCTTTATGGATGAGCTGTGTGATCGGCTGGCGAGTGCCCTCAAGATCACGGATGTGAAGCGGCTGAACGACATCAAGGCACTTCTATACGCGGACGACGTGGCCCTCATCGCTCACAGTCGCACCGAGCTCCAGAAGATGGTCAATGTTGTGGCCAAGTTCGCGGAAGATTACCGGCTGGAAATCAACTTGAAGCCCGGCAAGACGGAAATCATGCCCATTTACACGTCGAGCAAGGCGAAACGACCAAGTATCAGGGAGAGAGGTGAGCCCGTGGTGTGGTTTCGCGGCCAGAAGCTTTGTGTCACCAGTCAGTACAAGTACCTGGGAGTGGTTATCACCGACGACCTGAAGTGGAAGCAGCAGGCCCTGCTGGCTACGCGTGTCACTGAAGTCGCCACCGCAGGTTGGTACTCGTTGTGGTGTGCAGGTGAGATACAAGCTAGATATCGTCTCATGTGCTGGAATCAACTTGTGGGAGCCAAGCTGAAGTACGCCTTCGATGTCTGGCGTGCCCCCGTATCGCAGCTCACCAAGCTGGAGGCAGCAATGCTGCGCCCCATGAGGATGATTCTCGGCATCAGCCCTAAGACCAGCAAGTGGATTACACTCTTTCTGGCGCGCTCTTTGAGTGCGGAGCGGGCGCAACTGAAGTTCTATGGACGGCTGCGTGTTCTACCGGAGGAGCGATTTCCTGTCATCGCATCTCAAGTCAAATCCGACTGGACTGCGGAGGCCGAAGGCGCTATCAGGGACTCAATGGATCTACAACAAGGGCTTCAGGAGCTCCTAAATAGCTCAGAGAAGGACCTCGAGGGTTGGTGTTCGACTGTGGACAAGTGGGCCCTTCAGCAGGACGTCAAGATGGTGCAGCAACTGATGTGGGACAAGCGAGAGGCAGGCAGCGATCTTACTGATGGCCTGCGAGTCATCCTAAGACAAGTCTTTGGAACTAAGGAGTTCCCAAGATGGGTAGCCCTTGATGATGCGCATTATAATCTGCTTCGGAGAAGGTTGCTCAGCTGCAACAACCGCCTTCGGTTGTACCGCAGCAAGTTGGTCAGTGGCATGTCCCCTCGCTGCTTCTGTTGTCATGATGATGTCAATGAGTCCCTTGCGCACTTCTTATGGGATTGCCCCATGCATGAGGCGAGACGTAAGCAGCTGTTGCTGAGTATGCAGAGGCTCGGTGGCATGGCTGTGGGGGGTGCTGAGGGGGATGGAGGGAGTGAGGAGGGTGGTGAGGTCGTAGGCGGTGAGGTTGTGGTGGAGGATGTGTTGCTTGGGCGGGAGCGGGAGGGCTCTGTGCGGCAGGGTTGGGATGATATGTCGCCTGTGGATCAATCACGATTGTTTTGTAAGCGTTTTCAGGGGAAGTCGCGCTTCCGCAGTAACTTTAGGCTTGCTGCGTTGTTAGGGGTTACAGCGTTGCGTCCCCCTCCAAAGTTGGATGTGTTGTTTGGATCATATGTGTCTGAGTGTTGGTCTGCTAGGGAGGGTAAAAGGGAGGAGCTTGGGGTGGAGGATGGGGCGAGGAGGTGATTGACCTCACTGAAGTTCCATCAGCTTCTGTCCCACCCTCTCCCTCAAGTGACGTTGATGTTGCGCGGCGCGGCCGTCCGCGCAGTGTGGACGTCCTGGCTAGAGAGAGGGGTTCGGGAGCGCAGCGTAGTGTCTCCGAGTTCTTCTCTTCAGCTAACACCCTCGCATCTAGCTCTTCATGCACTTCACAGCCCCCATCTGCCCCTGCTGTTGCTGTTGCTGCTATGTCTGTTTGGTGTTCTGACAATGCGTTGGGATCGGCTGACCCCGGTGACCCAATGGAGGCACATGTCCAGGATCTGGATCTGATGCTATAGTCTGAGGAAGCCTATTATTATTATTATTATTATTATTATTATTATTATAAATGGAGGCACATGTCCAGGATCTGGATCTGATGCTATAGTCTGAGGAAGCCTATTATTATTATTATTATTATTATTATTATTGACACCGTGATAGCCCAGTGGTCAAGTTCTACCATCTGGGCCCTGTCGCCAGTTCGATTCCCGTCGGTGCCACCAGTATTTTCATTGAACATACCGGTCCGTCTGGACCAGTATTTTCATTGAACATACCGGTCCGTCTGGAAGTGTTGGAACTGCCTTTGCGGGGGTGTCATTAGAGCTTATCGTCAATTCTTCGTACTCCCCTCACGGGTGAGACGATGGAGGCGCATGTGCAGAAATGCATCAGCCATTGACAGAGAAGCACTATTATTATTATCATTATTATTATTATTATTATGGACACCGTGATAGCCCAGTGGTCAAGTTCTACCATCTGGGCCCTGTCGCCAGTTCGATTCCCGTCGGTGCCACCAGTATTTTCATTGAACATACCGGTCTATTTCTGGACCAGTATTTTCATTGAACATACCGGCCCGTCTGGAAGTGTTGGAACTGCCCTTGCGGGGGTGTCATTAGAGCTTATCGTCAATTCTTCGTACTCCCCTCACGGGTGAGACGATGGAGGCGCACGTGCAGAAATGCATCAGCCATTGACAGAGAAGCACTATTATTATTATTATTATTATTATTATTATTATGGACACCGTGATAGCCCAGTGGTCAAGTTCTACCATCTGGGCCCTGTCGTCAGTTCGATTCCCGTCGGTGCCACCAGTATTTTCATGGAACATACCGGTCCGTCTGGAAGTGTTGGAACTGCCCGTGCGGGGGTGTCAGTAGAGCCTATCGTCAATTCTTCGTACTCCCCTCACGGGTGAGACGATGGAGGCGCATGTGCAGATTTGCATCAGCCATTGACAGAGAAGCACTATTATTGATATTATTATTATTATTATTATTATTATTATTATTATTATTATTATTATTATTATTCTCCGCTATGCCGGTTGATAGCCCGTGGACCCAGCGGATACCAAATTGTTATGGGTGGGGTTTTGAGGTAGTTCTAGCAACCATGCTTGGTGTACGCACTTGCACATGCGGCAACGTTTTTCAAGAGGTTGTTGGGACTTGTGAATAACCTCGGCTTAGTGTAGTCTTGCCCTCAGGAGCTCCATCGGTGGCCCCTACAATCAGTCGAGAGACTGACTAGGTGGGGATGGAGCACCTCGAACAAGGGCATGAGCCTCAGCTGCATCAGTATGCCTTAGTGTTGACTGTGATATATTTGAGGGTAACACCTGATGATAAAAACTTAGTCACGCTTGTTTATCAGAGCTTCAGCCCAATGGCCTTACGGCATTAAACTGTGATGCCAACTCAAAACCATTTGGTGGATGATGCTAGGGAGGAGGGTCGTTGGGCGCCTGTCGAAGATCTTAAACTCCGCTATGTCGGTTGATAGCCCGTGGACCCAGCGGATACCAAATTGTTATGGGTGGGGTTTTGAGGTAGTTCTAGCAACCATGCTTGGTGTACGCACTTGCACATGCGGCAACGTTTTGCAGGAGGTTGTTGGGACTGCGGAATAACCTCGGCTTAGTGTAGTCTTGCCCTCAGGAGCTCCATCGGTGGCCCCTATAATCGGTCGAGAGACTGACTAGGTGGGGATGGAGAACCTCGAGCAAGGGCATGGAGGCTCATGTCCGGAAACGGATTGTGCCATCAGCTGCATCAGTATGCCTTAAAGGAAGTATATTATTATTATTATTATTATTATTATTATTATTATTATTATTATTATTATTATTATTATTATTATTATTATTATTATTATTATTATTATTATTATTATTTGGACACCGTGATAGCCCAGTGGTCAAATTCTACCATCTGGGCCCTGTCGCCAGTTCGATTCCCGTCGGTGCCTCCAGTATTTTCATTGAACATACCGGTCCGTCTGGAAGTGTTGGAACTGCCCTTGCGGGGGTGTCATTAGAGCTTATCGTCAATTCTTCGTACTCCCCTCACGGGTGAGAC
>WBZZ01004767.1:65000-130000 GCA_019918135.1 Paulinella micropora | reverse complement strand
TTTTTTACCACCAGGCGCTTTTTGCGGCACCTCCGGCAATTCAACGTACCCTGTCGAAGGGAAAGGGGGGTCCGTGGGGCTCTCCTCCTGGGAACCCAAGCCCTGCGATTGTACGTACCCGTTCTGGTCGCGGGTGCACCCACACCTGAAAAGTGAGGTTTTTGGTCACCAGGCGCCCTTTGCGGCACCTCGGCAATTCAACGTACCCTGTCGAAGGGAAAGGGGGCGGGAGGGGGCCCTCCAAAAAGTGATAAGAAGTGGGACTGGCGGGGTTTGGTGCGCGAATTCGCGCACCGGTAAACCATCCTTTCAGGTGTTGGCGCAGCATCTAGTTATTATTATTATCATTATTATTATTATTATCATTATGGACACCGTGATAGCCCAATGGTCAAGTTCTACCATCTGGGCCCTGTCGCCAGTTCGATTCCCGTCGGTGCCACCAGTATTTTCATTGAACATACCGGTCCGTCTGGAAGTGTTGGAACTGCCCGTGCGGGGGTGTCATTAGAGCCTATCGTCAATTCTTCGTACTCCCCTCACGGGTGAGACGATGGAGGCGCATGTGCAGATTTGCATCAGCCATTGACAGAGAAGCACTATTATTATTATTATTATTATTATTATTATTATTATTATATTATTATTATTATTATAATTATTATTATTATTATTATTATTAGGGAGTACATAGGCCATCGGTCCTTTCCATGGGCTGATTGGTATAAAGCTCCTAGAGTAATGTTCTATGCCGTCACTTCCTTTATTCCACCGATTGGTGTGGAGACTTTCCTTATGGAATGGAGGACTGGATGCACATGGCCTTTTGGCTCAGCAATTGGCAGGAGATACACTATTATTATTATTATTATTATTATTATTATTATTATTATGGACACCGTGATAGCCCAGTGGTCAAGTTCTACCATCTGGGCCCTGTCGCCAGTTCGATTCCCGTCGGTGCCACCAGTATTTTCATGGAACATACCGGTCCGTCTGGAAGTGTTGGAACTGCCCGTGCGGGGGTGTCATTAGAGCCTATCGTCAAATCTTCGTACTCCCCTCACGAGTGAGACGATGGAGGCGCATGTGCAGATTTGCATCAGCCATTGACAGAGAAGCACTATTATTATTATTATTATTATTATTATTATTGGACACCGTGATAGCCCAGTGGTCAAGTTCTACCATCTGGGCCCTGTCGCCAGTTCGATTCCCGTCGGTGCCACCAGTATTTTCACTGAACATACCGGTCTATTTCTGGACCAGTATTTTCATTGAACATACCGGCCCGTCTGGAAGTGTTGGAACTGCCCTTGCGGGGGTGTCATTAGAGCTTATCGTCAATTCTTCGTACTCCCCTCACGGGTGAGACGATGGAGGCGCATGTGCAGAAATGCATCAGCCATTGACAGAGAAGCACTATTATTATTATTATTATTATTATTATTATTATTGGACACCGTGATAGCCCAGTGGTCAAGTTCTACCATCTGGGCCCTGTCGCCAGTTCGATTCCCGTCGGTGCCACCAGTATTTTCATTGAACATACCGGTCTATTTCTGGACCAGTATTTTCATTGAACATACCGGCCCGTCTGGAAGTGTTGGAACTGCCCTTGCGGGGGTGTCATTAGAGCTTATTCAATTCTTCGTACTCCCCTCACGGGTGAGACGATGGAGGCGCATGTGCAGAAATGCATCAGCCATTGACAGAGAAGCACTATTATTATTATTATTATTATTATTATTATTATTATTATTATTATTATTATTACCGGTCCGTCTGGAAGTGTTGGAACTGCCCGTGCGGGGGTGTCATTAGAGCCTATCGTCAATTCTTCGTACTCCCCTCACGGGTGAGACGATGGAGGCGCATGTGCAGATTTGCATCAGCCATTGACAGAGAAGCACTATTATTATTATTATTATTATTATTATTATTATTATTATTATTATTATTATTATTATTATTATTATTATGGACACCGTGATAGCCCAGTGGTCAAGTTCTACCATCTGGGCCCTGTCGCCAGTTCGATTCCCGTCGGTGCCACCAGTATTTTCATTGAACATACCGGTCCGTCTGGAAGTGTTGGAACCGCCCTTGCGGGGGTGTCATTAGAGCCTATCGTCAATTCTTCGTACTCCCCTCACGGGTGAGACGATGGAGGCGCATGTGCAGAAATGCATCAGCCATTGACAGAGAAGCACTATTATTATTATTATATTATTATTATCGCTGAAAGGTGTTGGAGTAGGGGGTGGGGGGCATGGGGGGAGGGGGAAAATGGAAATTGCGTACCCCCCCACCCACCCACCCATTTCCGCACCCCTGTCGTAATAAATCATGGTTTGTGGGAACCAGGAGGAGTTGGGAGCTCATATTGGAACTCGATCTTGATGCTGATATGATTTTTTTGGAATTCACGCAATATTTGCGTTAGGGCAGTGTTCTGAATGCCAAAATTCCTTCTTTCTTTTGCACCCCTGTCGGCATAAATCATGGTTTGTGTGAACCAGGAGGAGTTGGGAGCTCATATTTGCAGGGTGTCTAGCCCCAGACTCGATGTTGATGCTGATATAGATTCTTTGAAATTCACACAAATATTTGCGTTAGGGGAGTGTCCTGAATGCGAAAATTCTTTGTTTTTTTAGCCTATTTTCTGCATCCTCGTCGGAATAAATCATGGTTTGTGTGAACCAGGAGTTGGGAGCTCATATTGACAGGGTGGCTAGCCCCAGACTCGATCTTGATGCTGATATAGTTATTTTGGAATTCACGCAAATATTTGCGTTAGGGGAGTGTCCTGAATGCCGAAATTCCGGTTTTTTTTTTTAAAGCCAATTTTCTGCCATCGGAATAATCATGGTTTGTGGGAACCAGGAGGAGTTGGGAGCTCATATTCGCAGGGTGAATAGCAGCAGACTAGATCTTGATGTTGGTATGATTTTTTGGGAATTCACGCAAATATTTGCGTCAGGGGAGTGTCCTGAATACCAAATTTCCTTGTTTTTTAGCAGTACTTGCCGGTGCCTCCGGCAATTGAACGTACCCTGTCGACGGGCCCTCCCCCCGGGAGCCCCAGCCCGGCGATTGTACGTACCCGTTTTGGTCGCGGGTGGCACCCAAACCAGAAAATTGAGGTCTTGTCCCACCAGGCGCCCTCCGGCAATTGAACGTACCCTGTCGACGGGGAAGGGAGAGTCCGGGGGGCTCTCCCCCGGGAACCTCAGCCCGGCGATTGTACGTGCCAGTTCTGGTCGCGGGTGGCACCCACACCAGAAAATTGAGGTCTTGTGCCACCAGCCGCCGTTTGCGCACACCAGAGGGCTGATATTTGGTGTATCTGACACTTCTCGATGAGCTCTCTTCGAAAATATAAAAATTGTGGCGCCAGGTGGCCTACACACCGGGAAATTGAGGTTTTGGCGCCACCAGGCGCCGTTTGCGCAAACCCGAGGGAGTTTGAGGCTGATGTTTGGTGTACCCGACACCTCTAGGTGCGCTCTCTTCGGAGATAGCACAAAAACCAGAGATTTTAGGTTTTTGTGCCACCAGAGGTTACACTTGCGTTCTGCTGGAACCTCCGACAATTGAACGTACCCTGTCGACGGGAAAGAGGGGGTCTGGGGGGCCCTCCCCCCGGGAACCCCAGCCCGAGAGTGGGGGGGGGGGGGGGGGGGGGGTTGCGCGAAGCGCACCGCAAACCATCCTTTCAGGTGTTGGCGCAGCCCCTAGTTATTATTATTACTATTATTATTATTATTATTATTATTATTATTATTATTATTATTATTATTATTATTATTATTATTATTTTGGACACCGTGATAGCCCAGTGGTCAAGTTCTACCATCTGGGCCCTGTCGCCAGTTCGATTCCCGTCGGTGCCACCAGTATTTTCATTGAACATACCGGTCCGTCTGGAAGTGTTGGAACTGCCCTTGCGGGGGTGTCATTAGAGCCTATCGTGAATTCTTCGTACTCCCTCACGGGTGAGACGATGGAGGCGCATGTGCAGATTTGCATCAGCAATTGACAGAGAAGCACTATTATTATTATTATTATTATTATTATTATTATTATTGGACACCGTGATAGCCCAGTGGTCAAGTTCTACCATCTGGGCCCTGTCGCCAGTTCGATTCCCGTCGGTGCCACCAGTATTTTCATTGAACATACCGCTCCGTTTGGACCAGTATTTTCATTGAACATACCGGTCCGTCTGGAAGTGTTGGAACTGCCCTTGCGGGGGTGTCATTAGAGCTTATCGTCAATTCTTCGTACTCCCCTCACGGGTGAGACGATGGAGGCGCATGTGCAGAAATGCATCAGCCATTGACAGAGAAGCACTATTATTATTATTATTATTATTATTATTATTATCCCTGAAAGGTGTTGGAGTGGGGTGGGGGTTTGGGGGGAGGGGGAAAATGGAAATTGTGTTTCCCCCCCCCCCACCCAGCAAATCGGCACCCCTGTCGGAATAAATCATGGTTTGTGAGAAGCAGGAGTTGGGAGCTCATATTTGCAGGGTGGCTAGCCCCAGACTCGATCTTGATGCTGATATGATTTTTTTTGGAATTCACGCACATATTTGCGTTAGGGGAGTGCCCTGCATGCGAAAATTCCTTGTTTTTCAGCCTATTTTCCGCACCCTATCGGAATAAATCGTGGTTTGTGTGAACCAGGAGGAGTTGGGAGCTCATATTGACAGGGTGGCAAGCCACAGACTCGATGTTGATGCTGGCATAGTTTTTTTGGAATTCACGGAAATATTTGCGTTAGGGGAGTGTCCTGAAAGCCAAAATGCCTTGTTTTTTGGGAGTACTTGCCGGTGCCTCCGGCAATTGAACGTATCCTGTCGACGGGGAAGTGGGGGGGTCCTCCCCGCGGGAACCGAAGCCCGGCTATTCTACGTCCTCACCGAAGCCATGGTCACCGAAGCCCTGGCTGGTACATCCGGCAATTGAACGTACCCTGTGGAAGGGGGGGGGGGGGGTCGGCAATTGTACATACCCACCCCGGAAAATGTTCTCACCGACGCCATGGCTTTCGGTAATTGTACGTACCCAGCCCGGCAAGTGTACATACCCAGCCAGGCAATCGTACGTACTCACCATGGCTTTCGGCAACCCAGCCCGGCATTGTACGTACTTAACGAAGTCATGGTCACCGAAGGCATGGCTTTCGGCAATTGTACGCATCCAGACCGGCAATTGTACGTACTTACCGAAGCCATGGCTTCTGATTTTCTTCCCCCAAGCGAAGAGGGGCGGGGGGGGGGGGGAAGGTAGTAGTAGTAGTCTAATAGGAAAGCAGTCGCCTGTAAGGAAACAAAACCCCTAAAGACAAACCAGAAGCAGGACCACTGGGTGCGCCGAAGCGCACCGCAAACCATCCTTTCAGGTGTTGGCGCAGCCCCTAGTTATTATTATTACTCTTACTACTACTACTACTACTACTACTACTACTACTACTACTACTACTACTACTACTACACTACTTAATCTTCTTCTTCTTCTTCTTCTTCTTCTTCTTCTTCTTTCTTCTTTCTTTCTTTCTTTCTTTCTTCTTATCATTATCATATAATAATAATAATAATAATAATAGTGCTTCTCTGTTAATGGCTGATGCATTTCTGCACATGCGCCTCCATCGTCTCACCCGTGAGGGGAGTACGAAGAATTGACGATAAGCTCTAATGACACCCCCGCAAGGGCAGTTCCAACACTTCCAGACGGGCCGGTATGTTCAATGAAAATACTGGTCCAGACGGATCGGTATGTTCAATGAAAATACTGGTGGCACCGACGGGAATCGAACTGGCGACAGGGCCCAGATGGTAGAACTTGACCACTGGGCTATCACGGTGTCCATAATAATAATAATAATAATAATAATAATAATAATAATAATAGAGGGGTGCACAGTATGGCACCCCACGGGAAGAGGTGGTTGGGCCCCTTCCCACTGGTTCCGAGGCTATATCGTTGTGTTGTTTTTTATAAGACATACACGTGGGATCAAAGGGGTAAATACATTCCGCGATCTAGGTTGCGACAAATGGAGGGGTGCACAGTATGGCACCCCACGGGAAGAGGTGGTTGGGCCTCTTCCCACTGGTTCCGAGGCTATGTTGTTGTGTTGTTTTTTATAAGACATACACGTGGGATCAAAGGGGTATATACATTCTGCGATCTAGGTTGTGACAAATTTCGAGGCGTCCCAGACACTAACCACAAAACGTCCTCATGCGGTCTGCCGGCAGAGCGCATGAAATGTCTGCTACCCTTGAGTACCTCCATTCGACTTATACCCAATCTTGTGGAACTCTCTCATAGGGAGCATCAATCATTTGCAGTTGATTCCCTGCAAGGTATCCGACACGCCGAGCGGGTAGCTATTCAGGGATGGTTACAGTCACTCTTCCCTCCCCAACATTCACTGTGTGACTGTTGGGTCGAGGGATGGAGGCGCATGGTCCTTGAACTCAGCCATGACAGATCAATATACTATTATTATTATTATTATTATTATTATTATTATTATTATTATTATTATTATTATTATTATTATTATTATTATTATTAGGGAGTACATAGGCCATCGGTCCTTTCCATGGGCTGATTGGTATAAAGCTCCTAGAGTAATGTTCTATGCCGTCACTTCCTTTATTTCACCGATTGGTGTGGAGACTTTCCTTATGGAATGGAGGACTGGATGAACATGGCCTTTTGGCTCAGCAATTGGCAGGAGATACACTATTATTATTATTATTATTATTATTATTATTATTATTATTATCATTATTATTATTATTATTATTATGGACACCGTGATAGCCCAGTGGTCAAGTTCTACTATCTGGGCCCTGTCGCCAGTTCGATTCCCGTCGGTGCCACCAGTATTTTCATTGAACATACCGATCCATCTGCAGTATCATTGAACATACCGGCCCGTCTGGAAGTGTTGGAACTGCCCTTGCGGGGGTGTCATTAGAGCTTATCGTCAATTCTTCGTACTCCCCTCACGGGTGAGACGATGGAGGCGCATGTGCAGAAATGCATCAGCCATTGACAGAGAAGCACTATTATTATTATTATTATTATTATTATTATTATTATTATTATTATTATTATTATTAGTATTAGTATTATCCCTGAAAGGTGTTGGAGTAGGGGGAAAATGAAAATTGTGTACCCACCCCCCCACCCCCGCATTTCGGCACCCCTATCCCTATAAATCATGGTTTGTGGGAACAGGAGGAGTTGGAAGCTCATATTGGCAGGGTAGCTAGCCCCGGACTCGATCTTGATGCTGATATAGTTTTTTTTTTTTTTTTGAATTTCACGCCAATATTTGCGTTAGGGGAGTGTCCTGAATGCCAAAATTCCTTGTTTTTTTTTGGGGGGGCCTTTTTTGCACCCCCCGTCCCTATAAATCAAGGTTGGTGGGAACAAGAGGAGTTGGGAGCTCGTATTGGCAGGGTGGCTAGCCCCAGACTCGATGTTGATGCTGATATAATTTTTTTTGGAATTCACGCAAATATTTGAGTTAAGGAGTGTCTTGAATGCCAAATTTCCTTGTTTTTTTAGCAGCACTCGCCGGTGCCTCGGGCCATTGAACGTACCCTGTCGACGGGGCAGGGGGGGGGGGGGGGGGGGAGTTCGGGGGGCCCTCCCCCGGGAACCCAAGCCCGGCGATTGTACGTACCCGTTCTGGTCGCGGGTGGCACACACACCAGAAAATTGAGGTCGTGTACTACCAGGCGCCCTCCGGCAATTGAACGTACCTGTCGACGGGCAGTGGAGGGGAGGTCCGGGGGGCCCTCCCCCCGGGAACCCCAGCCCAGCGATCGCACGTACCCGTTTTTGTCGCGGGTGCCACCCACACCAGAAAATTGAGGTTCTGTGCCACCAGGCGCCGTTTGCGCACATCAGGGAGTTAGCGACTGATATTTGGTGTATCTGACACTTCTTGATGAGCTCTCTTCGAAAATATAAAAATTGTGGCGCCGAGTGGCATGCACACCGGAAAATTGAGGTTTTTGCGCCACCAGGCGCCGTTCGCGCACACCAGAGAGAGTTTGAGGCCGATGTTTGGTGAACCCGACACCTCTGGGTGCGCTCTCTTCGGAGATAAAACAAGTTTGGTGGCGGGTGGCACAAAAACCAGAGATTTTAGGTTTTTGTGCCACCATAGCTTAAACTTGCGTTCTTCTGGTACCTCCGGCAATTGAATGTACCCTGTCGACGGGAAAGGGGGGGTCCGGGGGGCTCTCCCCCCCTGAACCCCAGCCCAAGGGGGGGGGGGGGGGGGAGGTGCGCACCGCAAACCATCCTTTCAGGTGTTGGCGCAGCCACTAATTATTATTATTATGATTATTATTATTATTATTATTACTATTGTGGCACCGCGATAGCCCAGTGGTTAAGGTCTAACATCTGGGACCTGTCGCCAGTTCGATTCCCGTCGGTGCCAGTATTTTCAAAGGATATTTTCTTTGAAAGTATTGGTCTGTCTGGAAGGCTTGGAGCTGCCTTGCGGGGGTGTCAGTAGAGCCTATCGTCAAATCTTCATACTCCCCTCGCGGGTGAGACGATGGAGGCACATGTGCATTCTCCATTGACTGAGAAGCACTATTATTATTATTATTATTATTTTTGGACACCGTGATAGCCCAGTGGTCAAGTTCTACCATCTGGGCCCTGTCGCCAGTTCGATTCCCGTCGGTGCCACCAGTATTTTCATTGAACATACCGGTCCGTTTGGACCAGTATTTTCATTGAACATACCGGTCCGTCTGGAAGTGTTGGAACTGCCCTTGCGGGGGTGTCATTAGAGCCTATCGTCAATTCTTCGTACTCCCCTCACGGGTGAGACGATGGAGGCGCATGTGCAGAAATGCATCAGCCATTGACAGAGAAGCACTATTATTATTATTATTATTATTATTATTATTATTATTATTATTATTAATGGAGGCACATGTCCAGGATCTGGATCTGATGCTATAGTCTGAGGAAGCCTATTATTATTATTATTATTATTATTATTATTATTATTATTATTATTATTATTATTATTATTATTATTATTATTATTATTATGGACACCGTGATAGCCCAGTGGTCAAGTTCTACCATCTGGGCCCTGTCGCCAGTTCGATTCCCGTCGGTGCCACCAGTATTTTCATTGAACATACCGGTCTATTTCTGGACCAGTATTTTCATTGAACATACCGGCCCGTCTGGAAGTGTTGGAACTGCCCTTGCGGGGGTGTCATTAGAGCTTATCGTCAATTCTTCGTACTCCCCTCACGGGTGAGACGATGGAGGCGCATGTGCAGAAATGCATCAGCCATTGACAGAGAAGCACTATTATTATTATTATTATTATTATTATTATTATTATTATTATTATTATTATTATTGTATTATTATTAGGGAGTACATAGGCCATCGGTCCTTTCCATGGGCTGATTGGTATAAAGCTCCTAGAGTAATGTTCTATGCCGTCACTTCCTTTATTCCACCGATTGGTGTGGAGACTTTCCTTATGGAATGGAGGACTGGATGCACATGGCCTTTTGGCTCAGCAATTGGCAGGAGATACACTATTGTATTATTATTATTATTATTATTATTATTATTATTAACATACCGGCCCGTCTGGAAGTGTTGGAACTGCCCTTGCGGGGGTGTCATTAGAGCTTATCGTCAATTCTTCGTACTCCCCTCACGGGTGAGACGATGGAGGCGCATGTGCAGAAATGCATCAGCCATTGACAGAGAAGCACTATTATTATTATTATTATTATTATTATTATTATTATTATTATTATTATTATTATTATGGAGGGGTGCACAGTATGGCACCCCACGGGAAGAGGAGGTGGTTGGGCCTCTTCCCACTGGTTCCGAGGCTATGTTGTTGTGTTGTTTTTATAAGACATACACCACGTGGGGTCAAAGGGGTATATACATTCCGAGATCTAGGGGTGTCGACGGGTTTCGAGGCGTCCCAGACACTAACCGCAACACGTCCTCATGCGCTGGCAGACCGCATGAAATGTCTGCTACACCCCTTGAGTACCTCCATTCGACTTATACCCAGTCTGGTGGAACTCTCTCATAGGGAACATCAATCATTTGCAGTTGATTCTCTGCAAGGTATCCGACACGCCGGGCGGGTAGCTATTCAGGGATGGTTAGAGTCACTCTTCCCTCCCCAACATTCACTGTGTGACTTTGGGTTGAGGGATGGAGGCGCATGGTCCTTGAACTCAGCCATGACATCAATATACTATTATTATTATTATTATTATTATTATTATTATTATTATTATTATTATTATTATTATTATTATCATTATCATTATCATTATTATTATTATTATTATTATTATTATTATTATTATTATCATTATCATTATTATTATTATTATTATTATTATTATTTTCTTCGTACTCCCCTCACGGGTGAGACGATGGAGGCGCATGTGCAGAAATGCATCAGCCATTGACAGAGAAGCACTATTATTATTATTATTATTATTATTATTGTGGACACCGTGATAGCCCAGTGGTCAAGTTCTACCATCTGGGCCCTGTCGCCAGTTCGATTCCCGTCGGTGCCACCAGTATTTTCATTGAACATACCGGTCCGTCTGGACCAGTATTTTTATTGAACATACCGGTCCGTCTGGAAGTGTTGGAACTGCCTTTGCGGGGGTGTCATTAGAGCTTATCGTCAATTCTTCGTACTCCCCTCACGGGTGAGACGATGGAGGCGCATGTGCAGAAATGCATCAGCCATTGACAGAGAAGCACTATTATTATTATTATTATTATTATTATTATTATTATTATTATTAATATTATTCCATCTGGGCCCTGTCGCCAGTTCGATTCCCGTCGGTGCCACCAGCATTTTCATTGAACATACCGGTCCGTCTGGACCAGTATTTTCATTGAACATACCGGTCCGTCTGGAAGTGTTGGAACTGCCCTCGCGGGGGTGTCATTACAGCCTAGCGTCAATTCTTCGTACTCCCCTCACGGGTGAGACGATGGAGGCGCATGTGCAGAAATGCATCAGCCATTGACAGAGAAGCACTATTATTATTATTATTATTATTATTATTATTATTATTATTATTATTATTATTATTATTATTATTATTAATGAATTATTACTATTGTGTGTGTGTGTGTGTTGGGGGGGGGGGTGCCAAATTCGCTTAGGGTACGTACGGGAGGCCCCCCGCCCCCCCCCCCCCCCCCCACCCACCCTCCACAGTCAACAGGGTATTGAATTGCAGAAGGTCACCGGCATAAACCCTTCTGGCACAACTCTTAGAGCCTTGGAGCATTCTCAGCCATTCATTCTGGTGCCGGCTAATTCGCGTGGGGTACGTACACTTGCAGGGCTGGGGCCACCTTTCAATATGAGCTCCCAACTCCTTTCCCACAAACCATGATTTATAGGGACAGGGTGTGGAAATGGTGGTGGGGGGGGGGCGTGTGTGTATGGAGGGCCCCCCCAATCCCCACCCCCACCCTTCCCAAGGTCGCTTTTCCTCTTATTCTCGCATGCACAACTTTCACAGCTTTGGAGCAATCTCAGCCATTCATTTTGGTGCCGGCAAATTCGCTTCGGGTACGTGCAAATACAGGGCTGGGGTTGGGGGGAGGGGGGGGCCGGACCCTCCCTTCCCCGTCGACAGGGTTCGTTCAATTGCCCTAGGTACCGGCAAGTACTCCCAATAAACAAGGAATTTCGGTATTCAGGACACTCCCCTGACGCAAATATTTGCGTGAATTCCAAAAAACTATACCAGCATCAACATCGAGTCTGGGGCTAGCCACCCTGTCAATATGAGCTCCCAACTCCTCCTGGTTCACACAAACCATGATTTATAGGGACAGGGGTGCCGCGGGGGGGGGGGGGGGGGGGGGCGGGGTTTTTCGCATTCAGAACACTCCCCTAACGCAAATGTTAGCGTGAATTCCAAAAAAATTATACCAGCATCAACATCGAGTCTGGGGCTAGCCACCCTGTCAATATGAGCTTTCAAGGATAATAATAATCATAATAATCATTATGGTCATAGTCATAACAATAATAATAATAATAATAGTAGTAGTAGTAGTAGTAGTAGTAGTAGTAGTAGTAGTAGTAGTAGTAGTAGTAGTAGTACTTCTACTACTACTACTACTACTACTACTACTACTACTACTACTACTACTACTACTACTACGACTACTACTACTACTACTACTGCTACTGCTACTACTACTACTACTACTACTACTACTACTACTACTACTACTACTATACTACTACTACTACTACTACTACTACTACTACTAGTAGTAGTAGTAGTTGTAGTAGTAGTATAGTAGTAGTAGTAGTATAGTAGTAGTAGTAGTAGTAGTAGTACTACTACTACTACTACGTACTACTGCTTATTACTACTAATCCACTTCTACTAGTTTACTACAACCCCTGTTGCTGTTGCTGATGATTCTGCTCACTGCTGCTGCCGCTGCTGCTACTACTACTACTACTACTACTACTACTACTACTACTACTACTACGTACTACTGCTTATTACTACTAATCCACTTCTACTAGTTTACTACAACCCCTGTTGCTGTTGCTGATGATTCTGCTCACTGCTGCTGCCGCTGCTACTACTACTACTACCACTACTGCTGCTGCTGATGCTTCTGCTACGTGCCTGCCTATATCACAAACACTACTTTTGTTTGTTTCTTCCTCTCCTCTCCTCCTCGTGCTTCTTCTTCTTCTTCTTCTTCTTCTTCTTCTTCTTCTTCTTCCTCCTCCTCCTCTTTCTCTACTTCTTCTTCTTCTTCTTCTTCTCTCCTCCCCCTCTTCCTCCTCCTCCTTCTTCTCCCCCTCCTCCTCCTCCTCCTCCTCCTTCTTCTTCTTCTTCTTCTTCTCCTTCTTCTTCTTCTTCTTGTTCTTCTTCTTCTTGTTCTTCTTCTCCCTTCTTCTTCTTCTTCTTCTTCTTCTTCTTCTTCTTCTTCTTCTTCTTCTTCTTCTTTTTCTTCTTCTTCTTCTTCTTCTTCTTCTCCTTCTTCTTCTTCCCTTTTCCTCTTCGTCGTCGTCGTCGAAGAAGAAGAAGAAGAAGAAGAAGAAGATTATCATCAATATTTGCTTTTTATGCCTCCTGTAGGGAAATCCTGATCAGATCGAATTCGTAAAGTCTGAAATCGATAAAATCGTGTCTGGACAGCCGCCTTCTCCTGGTATTATTCCCAGCATGGGGCAGACAATCGTGATCAGCATTCCCAACGACTGTGTGGGTATCGTGATCGGCAAGCAAGGCGAAACCATAAAGATGTTACAGCAGAGGACGGGCTGTCGTATCCAGATTTCAAAAGATGACAGTGGACCCAGCCGAGATGTATCTCTGACCGGGGACGATAACCAGCTTCGGAACGCGCAGGCAGAGATCCAGTCGTTGTGCGCGCAACGGGGACAGGTCTGTCCTCTCTGATAACTGCTTTGGGTGCAGTCAACTGGTGCCTGCAGGTGACAGGTGGTCTGCCAGACCGGGGCCACCAACCCCACCCTGGCGGTATGGCACCAGGCATGGGCGCGATGGGCATGAACCCCATGATGGGCGGTCCCATGGGTCCCATGGGTGGTCCTGCAATGGCTGGTAATTCCTTTACAAATTCATCTACTGTAGTATGTACTTGTCTTGGTTCGTATCGGGCTATTGCAGCGTAGGAGATATGTTTCTATATCTCACTATATTATATATATATATATGTATATATATATATATATTTATATAATAAAGACTGGTCAGCATAGATGGCATGGCAGGAAAAGTGGTGAATTTGTATGCGGTTATGTTTTTGTATTTATTGACTTGTCAGCAGTAGACTACTTAGTAGGTGTACATGGCTTTGAATTTCGCTTTACACTTCCTTCATCGTTGCGGATGCTTGTCTTTCTTCTTCTTTTTTTTTTTTTTTTTTTTTTTTTTTTTTTTTTTTTTTTTTTTTTTTTCATGGTTGCTATTCTTGTTGCTGTTGGTCGTCACTCTTGTTCTGATTATTTGCAGCTTGGGGTATGCCGCAAATGCCTTACGGAATGCCCCCGTATGGTCAGCCTAGTCCTTATGGATACAGTCCCATGCCGTATGGAATGCCTCCCTATGGCTATGGCGGATATCCTCAATACGGCATGCCGCCGCAACAAGGGATGCCGCCGCAACAGGGGATGCCGCAGCAACAAACACAGCAGCACATGCAGCAACAGCAACATTCCCCGCAGAACCAGCCCCATGAAGGACAGGCGGCTCAGGACCATAACGGAAAGAGTAATGAAAACTCACAAACGCAGCCAACGCATGCAGGACAAAAGGCAGGGGCTACCGCCACAGCTGCATACGGTACCCCTGAATATAACGCACAGTATGCAACTTGGTACCAGCAGTACGTCGCCTACTACGGAGTGCCTCCTCCTGGTTATGCACCACCTGTACCATCAGGGGCGGGTAACACGCAGCCAAGCACGGGACAACAACAGAGAGAACAGCAACAACAAAAACTACAAAAACAATCGGAGCAATCGCAACAACCAGAGCAAACAACACCAGACGACTCAGGTGCTGTGAAAGCACCTAGTACCAGTGCTAGTGACGAAGCCAGTGCAGATACGGACCAGAGCAATAGAGAAATAACTACGTAAGCCGCCGAAAGTACGATTGTTTCTTTATTATTACAGACTTGGACAACCGTCGACATTCAAGTTAAAGGATTATTTTACATATTCAAAATTTCGCAGATTTTTGGAAATTTTATGAGGATTTTCGGATTTGTACATTTTTTTCGCAAAATAGACAGCTTTTCGTAAATTCTGTATTTTTTCTGAAATTGTACAATTTTTCAAATATATATTTTTCGGAAGTTGTACAGTTTTTCGGAAATTGTAACCTTGTTGGGAAATTTTGCAGTTTTTCGCAAATTTTACAGTTGATCGGATATGTAAAGTTTTTCTGAAATTGCGCACTTCTGAAATTGTGATGTGAAAGTTTTTCGGAAATGAACTTGCCAAAATTTCTTGTTCAATGCTGTGATTAATTACTGATAAAGAGCTGTTATTGTTACAGTCGTTAAAAGAAATTCTGGCAAGCTTATTTCCGAAAAATTACATAATTTCCTAACAACTTTACAATTTCAGAAAACCTAAACAAATTTCGAAAAATATTTTATTTCCGAAAACTGCACAATTGCAGAATGTCCGAAATCTAGGTATATATATATACATATATATATATCATATATATATATATATATATATATATATATTTTAAGAATAATTTCCGAAACCTACAATTTTTCGAAGAATATCATTATCCTCATTCATGTTCCTGGTAAAATCCTGTTACGGGGCGGAATATCAGTATTCGACAGGATTCAACAGGATTTAGCAGGAATTTACCAGGATTCACCAGGATTTGTTAGTATTTATATATTAATATATAATAAAACTTTGGTTTGAATGAGATATTAATATATATCGACAAACTTTTTTCGAAGAATAAACAAACCGTGACTTGATTTTGTTGTAGTTAGAACTAATAATCAATATTAAGTTAGATGGGCCGGTGGATAACACTAGACAAGAGGGTTCGTACTTTACTTTTATTAATACTTAGAGATTTTTAAATAATACTGAAACGTCACCGTCTGCTAAGTTCCACAATCTCAGACCGTCCGACCAAAGCTTTGAATTCACCGTTACACTGAGTGATATAGGTAAAATTGGTAATTTTCCTTGGGATGGGCCGGTATGACTAAATACTATTATTAATTATTGATAATATTAATGAAATTGTCAATTGCTCCCCGTATTTCCGAGCCAAGTATTTAGGAATGATGCACCGTCTATCTTATGCTACTAACTTGTGACATAGCATGTGAAAAAGTCAGTAGGGATTTTTCCACCGTAGTCTCTTGACAGTGTATTTGAAGCTCAGTGAGTCGATTCTCGTCTAGCCAATAGTGTATGTCTCCCTCAAGTTGGGGCTGGCAACACTGGCGAGTGAATGTAATTTTGCCATCTTATGATTCAAGTAGTATATAGAGGAGTGATTTGCCGTCATACCTCTTTTCGATCAAAACTAACATGCAGATAGGGTTTGTAGGCATCACCCCCCTGATAGCTGGTAAAAAATACACTTTTTCTGGTGTCAGGTGCACCTAGTTTTTTCCCAGTATTTTCAATATCGTTTGGCTGGATTTGACCTAATGCAATTTTAACCTTGGTCTGTTGCAGTTTTCTTTTCGGCTTCACTGAGCTAATATAACGAGACATCATTCTCTTTTGATGATTTGTGTCTGGTTGTATTACCGACTTTTTATTGAGCTATCTTCGGGGATTGTAACATTGGAGTCACCAGCACAAGGCTGATTTCTTTTCTGGCTTGTTTTTGGAACAGCAGAAAGAAAAATTAAACAGACCTATCTCTTCTGAGTAGGTGTTCCAAAAAACAAATACTCCAGCACATCCCCACACAGCTCTTTTTGCAAAACTAGACGTCTAGGCGTTTGTGAGTAGGTGTCTCAGTACCCTCTCCACAGCCTGTATCTGTGTCCTCACAAGGAGGCCAGACACCAGACCTCGTAGCTGTTCTTTTGTTCTCTCTTGAGACAGAGACAGAGTAGGTCAACAGACGTACAAACAAACACTCACAGATACAAACAAACTTGAAGGACACGAGCGTAGTACTCTACCTTTCAAGTCTGTGCACTTTGTTGCCTCTCAAACCACACACATCAGAGTATTTTTGCAAATCTCTGACTGTCTTTCAACAATAGGTCTGAACAAGTGTCAGACGACAAGTCGACTTCTCAAGGAGTGCTTCTCTAGCCTCTTGGACATTATCTGTACATAGGTCCTCGTACCTCATAACAGATACAACAACAAAAAGAGAAAAAGAAAAGAGAAGTGGAGAAGGAGATCAAATTTTCAGAGAAAGTCGTACAGATTACTTCTTTCTCACAAAAAAAAAAAAACACACATAAGACATAGAGGTGAGACGCTCTCTCTCTATACTGTCTTTTCGTTTTTTCTCTCTATTCGTTCCTCATAGACGAACAGAGCAATTACGGGGTAGAAACAACTCTGTCTCGTCCGTATTCCTTCAGCGTCCATGTCTACTAGGTCTGAAGACTGGCAGGAAGGAGGGGGGGGGAGAGTGAGCGAACCCCAGGAAACGAAGAGGAGTTCGTTGACTCTCATGCAGAAGGAGGAGATCTGGCACCTTCCTTTGACACAGGAGGAGCAGAGAATCAATTTTTTACTGCGCCTTCCTTTGACACAGGAGGAGCAGAGGAAGTCGAGGAGGAGAAGGGAGGAGAGGAAGCGAGGTTTGTTGCCGAATATGGCAAACTAAGTAAGAAGGAGTTTGAGGAGAAGAAAGGGAAGGATGAGGCCTATAAATGGCTATACATTCCCCAAGAAATGCGATGGGGACAACCCTTGAAGAAGGAGGACATCTGTTACCCTCTCCCAAGGCAAGCTCTGCCTCTGGCAGAATTCCTCAGAGACGACGATGCACAGTTACAGGTGCAACATGTCTCATTTGGGGACAATATGTCTTTACTGGAGCTACTCGACCTCTCATGGACAGTGTTTGAGTGTGCTATACTCTTTGAGTACCAGACTGGAAAGATTGTGCTGCCATGGAACACAAGAGCACTGGCTAGGTTGCTCGATCCTGGTCAGGACATTGATTCAATAAAGAGAGTGGAAAAGGAGTTTAAGTTCAGGAATCCAAAAGGACAGATCAATGTCATGGATGTGTCTCTGAAACTTATGGAGGCCAAGTTAGTGGACCTGGGTAAACTCCAACACACCCAGTTTGGCAGGGACCTTCACCCTGCCCTGAGGGAAATAGAAGGCGAAGCTGGAGGGGTGACGAGGATGAAGAAGCTGCATGCGGCCTTGGTGAAGGAGGACGCATGGAAGAGGTGGGTCTTCACGAAGGATCATACGATCTTGGAGGGGACGGCCGCACCACCCCCCACCAATAAAGCGGGAGAGAAGGAGTTGGCGGAGAAGGCCTTGTTCCTTCGGAAGGCAGCTGAGATCCTGTCTTTTTTGCATCATGCCCAAGAGCTGTATATCAAAGAGCTAGCGGCGGAGAAAGAAAAGAAGGAGATGGAGGCAAAGATTGCATTAGCCAAGGCGGCGGGAACAAAGGGACCGAGATATTCCTCTGGATCTTATATGGCTCCCTCGGGCCGCTCCGCCCCGTCAGCCCACACAGCCCCTTCGGCCCCTGCGACTAGCTCAGCGCCTAGGGGGAGAGAGGTGGCGGCGTCTACCCCAGGGGATATGAACGCCAAGGCCCGGGGCGATAAAAACACTGTCTGGCAGAACTCGCGCGCGGCGCCGAGCCTGGCCTCCGGCACGCACGCTAGCCGCACACCGTAGGTGCCCCGCGCACACCACGGCGGAGCGCGGCGGCTGTGCGCCAGGCGCGCCCCCGCGCGCTGGCGTGCTCGTTCGCCCCGCCGCGGGGCGGCAGGGAGGGGGAAAGAAGGGGCGGGCGGGTCAGGGGGGGGGGGGGGTGGGAAGAGGGTGTGCGGGGCCCCGCGGCGGTGGGGCTGCCTACTGGAGTAAAGTAGGCCCGTCGAAGAAACCCTCCACCGGTGGCCGCGGCCTCTTCCCCAGCGAGGCCAGCATGTCAGGGCCAGTCCGCAAGAGACACAAGCCAGTGGGTCCAGCGAGCCCCCAGGCACAACAACGAGAGATCCCGGTCGTCGGCCTGGACGCGTCGTCTGGCGAAGAAGACGAATTCGGGGCGGCCCCGGCCGGAGGTCCCGCTGCAGCGCGCCCCCAGGGACAACAACGAGAGAGCCCGGCCGTCAACCTGGAGGCCGGCGGACTGTCGTCTGGCGAAGAAGAAGAAGAAGAACCCGTGGCGGCCGGAGGTCCGGCTGCGGCGCGCCCTGTGCAGGCCCCTGCCGAAGACCCGCTACATCCCCTGAGGTCCAGATTCGCCTGCCACAAGATCTGCAGGGAGTGCCAACGGCAAGTGCCGTGTAAGGCCTGCCGGTCGTGCGAGCTATTTAAGTTATTCCAGACAAGAAGTCCCTGCTCAGCTTCCGCTAAGGTGCGTGTTACGGGGTATAGTGTAGCAGACAAGCGCGTGGAAGTGACAAACTCCCCCACTTACCGTTGGTTGGGCGGGCTGAGCGAGACCCCAGCGCGGCTCTTCCGGGGCGAGGCACCCCCCTGGCTCCGATCTTTCTCTCTGTTCGTCACGACCGAGGCTGAGTTCCAGGCGTGCCGGATCGGCGGGGCCGGCCATGAGCGCGAACAAAAGCTGGCGCGGGGTTCTGTCCTGCTGCTGCACGACCCGAGGCTAGTCCTCAGAAAGATCGGCGGAGGGCCCTGCGTTATGCAGCGTTCCTCTCGGGACCTGCCGAGAGACCAAGTGGAGTACCTGTATCTGCAACACCTACTGGCCACGCCGAAGCTTGCTCCCGCGGTACATGGCTACCTGCGGGTAGACGCCAAGGTCGAGCAAAGTGGCAGCTCGCGCGGGCGGCTGGCAGGGAGCGAGGAGGAAGACGGCGTCGGGGGCTCGGAGGACAAGGTCCACGCTACTTTCTGGCTCGTGATGAATCTCGCCTGGGTGGGCCCATCCCTGAGCCTCAACCTGGCGCAAGCCAAGGCCAGTCTCGACCTGGTGCAAGCCAAAGAGGTCCCGAAGCTTCGAGTGGAGGCAGCAGGATTCGAGGCTTTTCTGGCCAGGCTGCTGGACTACACGGCCCGTATCGTCCCGTTGCTGATGGCGAATCTGAGCCCCCCCCACCTCGCGCTGACTGTCGCCCAGCCAGGCTTCCAAGAGCTACATCCGGACCCTAAGTACTGCCGCTGGCTCTTGCTGCCGGTCGACACGGAGAAGAAATATGAACCTGCCATCAAGTTGTCCAACCTGCTGAGCTTCGTGGCTAACATCCATAGCGGAGCCTTGGGTTACAGCCTGCACGACGAACTGAAGGCTGGTTTATGGCAGTTTATAACACCCCTACTCGCAGCAGCAACCGGCGAGAACCATGACCCCCTAGAGCAATGTACTTTTTGGTGGTACCAGGGGAGGCTAGACAAAGCAAGCCAGCTGCGCCAGGCCTTGGAGAACATGCAGCATTCTCAATTGGACCGGCGCGTTTTGCAGCAGGAGCTTAAGACAGGACACAAGAACACTGTGCTGCGACGCTCAGTGGGCAAATTTTGGTGGGGCGCTACCGGGTCCCCGACTGGCAACTTCGCGGCCATGCTCGACGCACCCAGCGAGATCCAGCCATGGCACGTCGGGGACCTCGTAGGTGCACTGGTGCGGGTAGCAAGGTTCTGGTTCACCAAGGTCGTCTGAAGGCCGCTGCCGGCCCATGGGGCCTGGCCTTTTTTGGTTGGGTGGTAGCCGCTGCAGGCAAACCAGTACGGGGCGAGTAAAGAAAGCCTCTGCAGGTACTAACCTGGTGCGGCGGACGGTAGCCGGCCCGGCCGGGGGAGGAGGCAGCTTCCGTCCCCAACCCCGGTGCCAGCCGGCGGGGGGGAGCCCGCCGCTGCGATAATGTCTAGGCGTTTCGAGGGGGGGGGGCGCGGCCGCGTCCCGGGCTCCGCGGGCGGTGCTGCAAGCCGGTGCAGTAGGCCTATCTTTGGCTAGCGGTAGTCCGCTAGGGCCAAGAAACAGACTCAGTGTGCTACTGGGGTAGCGTGGCGTCGCGAGCGGTGGCCAGGCTCCCGGCTGTGCCGCGGGGTCTCGGTCCGGTCGGTGTGCCGCTGCTACAATTAGTCGGCCGGGCACGGGCGGCGCGTCAACACAGGCGTGCCCCGCTTGGCGTGTGCCCGACCCAGCCGAGCCGGAGCTCAGGGGGCGGCGGCGGCCCGCACTGCAGCGGGGAGCCCCCCCCCTCCCACCCCCCTCGCGGCCCGGTGCAGGGCCGCGAGACGCACGCCCGAGGCCTGGGAAGGGGGGGGGGGGGGGGGGGGGGGGGGGGGGGGCTCGGCGCTCCGCCCAGGACGGAGAGGGAAAGCCAGACAGTGGGGGAAGGGGGAGCGAGGGGGAGCTCCCCCCCCCCCCCCCCCCCCCCCCGCGCCGTAGCTGCACGCAGGGACCGAGGGGGGGGGGCTCGTGTGGTGGGTGTCTGCCCTGGGGCAACCAAGCAAAGGCACCGGGTTGTTAGGCCCATCGCCCGCCCGCCACCAGCCGTCGGGAAATGAACCCTGCCGCCGCGCCGGGCCCCGGACAGCACAACGCCCACGCCGTAGCACCTCCACACCCCCTGGCCTCTAGGTTTAGCTGTAGGTCGGGCTGCCACTGCCGCGAGTGCAGGAAGCCAAGAGCGCGCGAACCCTGCCGATCGTGCCAGCTGTTTCAGCTGTTCAAAGAGGTACGCCCCTGCTCCACTAACACTGGCTACAGGATTGCCCGCTGGAGGCCCGACGGGGAGACACTGACCAAACAGGTGGTGCCCCTCTGCCCAGACGAGGAGGTCCCGTCGTGGCTTAGGTCTCTGGGGCTTTTCATCACGAACGCCACCGAATTCAAGCAATGCGGCATAGGTGGCGCCGGCAACCACCGCGACGAGTATGCTTTGGTACCAAATTCAGTCCTGCTGCTGAGCCGCCACGGGCTGGTCCTCAAACGCAGCGGTGATTCGCGGCCGTTGCCTACGAAACCGGACGAGCTTCCGCTCGCCCAAACAGAGTACCTGCAGCTGCAACATTCGCTGGCACAACAGGGGCTAGCGCCCGCTGTGTATGGCTACCTCCGGGTGGATGACGCTCCGTCACACCCGCGGAAGGCTGGGCAGGGTACGTTTTGGCTCATTATGGACCTCGTGCGGGTGGGAGCCGCCCTCACCCTAGACCTGGAACAGGCGCAAGCGTTCACGCTCGGGGCCGCCCAAGGGGCCTTCAAGAGCTTCTGGCAGCGTACGCTGCACTTCTCGACCGACGTTTGCCCAATGCTGCTGGCGGATCTGAAGCCTGGCAACATCGTGCTCACGGCCGCGGAACCAGGTTTTTTGTTGCTGGACCCGGAGCCCGGGTTCTGCCAGCGGCTCCACGTAGTGCCCGACGAGGCGGCTCGGTACAGAGACACCATCCAGCTGTCCAACCTGCTGAGCTTCGTGGCCAACAGCTACGGCCTGCTGAACCAAGAACTACAGGCTGTCGTATGGCAGTGTCTAGCACCCCTGCTGCGAGCACCAGCAGCCTTTACGCTGTGTGTTGCGTGGTGGCACCAGAGCCTGCGCCTTGAGCAACAGGGTCGCCTTGAGCAACAGGGTCCGTACCCCCAGTTTCGCCACGCCAGGCACTACTTGAAGGGCGTGCAAGTGGATGCTAGAGCTTTGCAAGCAATGCCTGACCAGTATCGAGATCCGTCATCCTTACCTTGGGTGGACCGGGATCCGAGTTACGAGCATTGGTGGGATGCACAGGGAAAACCAGTTCAATGGAGACGACGTCGGGGAAAGGGGTGGGTGTCGTGGGACGGCGTGCGGATCCCGGACAACACGACGAAAGTCGAGGTCAGACAATTTCTCTTGGTGCTGGTCCGGCTAGCGGCGTGGGGGGCTATGGCAGCCGTTTAGTTAGGCCCCGTCCGCAGCCCGCGCCCACCGCGGTGGCCGGCGTAGTCGTCCCAGCCAGGTTTTTTATTAAACATAAAGCTGTGTCCGCTTACGACCGAAGCCCCGGGGAAGGAGGCGGCGCGTTCTCCCACACTGTCCGGCAGAACTCGCGCGCGGCCCCGAGCATGGCCTCCGGCACGCACGCTACCCGCACCCCGTAGGTGCCCACGCACACCACGGCGGAGCGCGGCGGCGGCGCCTCGGCCGCCAGGTCGTACGTGAGTTCGAACAGGGCGTGGCCCAGCGCGGCCTGCACGAGGAAGCAGTTCTCTTCCGTGTCCGGCCACGCCCGCCAGAGCGCGTGCGCCAGGGGCGGCGCCCGCTCCGCCGGCGCCCGCCCAACGGACTGGGCCTTCTTGAGTTCTAGCAGCCACAGGCGGCCGGCCGGGCAGCGCCAGACCTGGTCCACGCTGCTGGCCACCGCCAGCGACGGGCTGTGCACTACCACCTGCGCGGCCACGGGCCGGCCGAAGCGAGCGAACAGGAAGGAGAGGGCGGTGGCCGTCAGCGGGTGCACGCGCCGCAGCTCACGCCCGGCCAGCAGGGGCAGGCCCATGCTGGCCCGCAGCTGGCGCGCGAACCGGGCCCGTTCGGCCGGGGGCGCGCCGTCCCACAGGCGGTAGTCCCGGGACCAGAGCGCGCCCGCCAGGGCTGGCTCGCGCGCGCCCGCCAGGGCTGGCTCGCGCGCGCCCGCCAGGGCTGGCTCGCGCGCGCCCGTCGCTATGCGCACGAGGGAGTTGAGCTGCTGATCGACCACGATCGCCTGGCCCCGCGTGTACAGGCACGACTGCGCGCGGGGGTGGCCGGCCGCCGCCGCGCGGGCCGCCCACTCGCGGAAGACGGAGGGCGCGGCCGCGCCTCGCGGCGGACGGGGCCCGTCCGGGCCCCAGACGGCCTCGCGCAGCCAGGCGTGCAGGCCACGCAGCGGCCGGCCCCGGTAGTACAGCACAAAACTAGGGGGGCGCGCGCGGATGGCGGCCGACACCCGCGGCCGCCGGAGCGGGGGCAGCGGGCGGCCCCCGCCCGGCTCGCGGCGCACCTCGGGGGGCGGCATTCTGCGGGGGGAAGGCTCCCCCCCGCCCCCGAGCCGCGCCGCCCGGGGGAGGGCCTCCTCCCCCGCCCCCCGGTCCCTCCCAGGCCAGGGGCGGGGGTCTCCCCCTCCCCTGCGGAGACCCGTTCCGCCTCCCTCCTCCCCCCCCCCCCCCGGTCCCTTGGTTGGGGGGGGGGGGGGGGCTGCCGGCATCGGCGTGGTCGGGTCGCACCGGGGGGCGCTTGGGTCCAGCGGCGCGGAACCAACACGCGACGGGTGCGACCACCGCGGGAGGCAGGCGGCAGCCCCGACCGCAGTGGCAGAACCGGTGCCACGCCCAGCGGCCCACACCAAGTGGGAGGCCGTGCCTGGGCCACCCCGTCGTAACCCCCACCCGAACTTCCGCGCCCTTTCGGACTATGCTTCCCCCCCCCCCCCCCCCGGCGAGCGCTGGGGCTCCGGAGACGAGAGGCCTGGGACTGCTGGCCCCTTCCCCCCTCCCAACCCCGTGGCTGAGGTTGGACGCGACAGACTCGTCTACACGGTGACGGCCGGCACTCTACTTTTCCCTGCTCGGGTCCAAGTGTTCTCTCTCGCTTTTCATTGTCGCTACCAGCCGCCCCAGACTGCCACCAGCAGCGGTGGCAGCGCACTGGCCCCCGCCTACGACACCACTAGGCGGCAGACGGGGCACGAGTCTTTGGTGCGTAGCCAGGGGTCGACGCACGCCCGGTGCAGGTAATGCGCACACGGCAGCCCCCGCAGCTGGTCTCCTACTACCAAGTCTTGGAGGCAGATGGCGCACTCCTTGGCAGAGTTGGGTGCGGCGAGCCAGGCGCCTGTGACCTGGAATTCAGGCAGCCGGGCTAAGCCGGCCTCGGACAGCCCGGTGCGGACGGACGGCTGCTCTGTCGACCCGCTGGCCCCCAGCACGACAGTGTCCACCACCACTACACTGTCGAGCGTAGACAACAGGATTTCTGCCAGATCTAAGGTGATCAGGGTGGCCAGCACGACACGTTCAAAGTCCGGCTCGGGCGGGGGGGGAGACACCGCCTCCGGCGCCACGACGAGGCGCGCCTGACGAGGCGGTGGCGCTGGCCCGGTAGCAGTGGCCGCGGCCAGCTGTCGCAGGCCTGGTCCACGGGGGGATATGCGGGGGGTAGTACGTTGCTTCTTGGGCCTTTGGGCCCCAGCCGAGCTCGGACGAGCGCGGCGGCTGCTAGCCGTGCCTCCCATCATGTCGATCGTGCTCGAAGCCTCGCGGCGGACAGACTTTTGGGGGGAGGGGGTAGGCGTACCATCCCCCCCCTCCCCAGGGGGGGGCGCGGCCACGCTCCCCGCGGCGGGGTCTCCCCCTCCCTCTCCGCTTCTTGCCCTCCCCCTCGCCCCCCCCCACACCCACCGCCGTACCCCCCAGTGTCTGCTTCCACCGATCCCCTCGTTCGGTGCCGGGCGCAAGCTGTGCACGCCCCCCCGCACGCCCCGCGCTCTTCCCCTCTCCCTCTCGTCGGTGTGTACGGCCGAGGGCCTAGACCCCGGGGGGGGGGGGGGGGGGGGCAGCCGGCCTCGCGCCGGGCGGAAGAGGGACCGCGATCATGGGGCCCGCAGCACGGTCGTCTCCTTAAAGTCGTCGGCCCCGCCGTCGTCTGCCTCCTCGGGCGGCAAGAACAGCATCCGGGCGCGCACGTCCGCCGGAAAAACCCACCGCAGGCCCAGGGCACTTCCCAAGAGCAACCACGCGTCCGACAGGTCCTGTACGCCCTGTCTGGGCAGGCGGTCGGGCCCGTCCACTACGGCCACCGCCGCCAGCAGCAAAGCGTGCGTAGTACACGAACCCTCGTCCTTTTGTAGCGCGGGCGTCTCCTGCGGGCACAGGTAGCACCCCAGGCTGGCCTCGGTGAGCCCGGCGTCGGCTAGGCCTAAGAGACGGGCCAGGCGCTGTCCGTGCTCGTCCTGCAACTGCAAGTTGCGGCACACCTGCTCGAGCACCTGGTAAGTGCCGGACCGGCTGCCGTTGGAGTCCCAGAGAGTGAGCTGCACGGTGCTGCCTGTCCGTTGTCGGCAGAGCAAGAAAGTGTGGTCGTGTGACGTGCACACGTACGCGGTGAAATCCGCGGCCTGCACCGGGGCCTCGAGGCTCCTCTCGTCCCCGTCATAGTAGGCCAGGGGACGATCGCCGAACCCCAAGTCAAGCGAGACGGGGCAGAGTTTCCCAGGGCAGGGCCAGCCGGGGTCCAGCTCGCGCAACAGCGCCAGCGCGACACAGAGGCGTCGCAGGGCCGTGTGTTCGTGGGCGCCCACGTCGGCCTGGCCGCTGTACAGGAGAACCTCTCCCGCTGCGGAGACGACGGGGTTAAGACGAGGGTCCAGCACGCCCAGCGCTCCTACCAACAGGCTGCGCAGGGTCAAAACCCGTCGATCCCGCGCTCGGTCGGCCGACCACCGCAGCTCCCTGTCCCAGCCCAGCTGTTGCCACTGGAAGCGGTGCTGCGGCTCTGTCCCCCCGTGCCCTGAGCTGGTGAGCGGGACGACGGGCCGGTGCTCTAGCAGGTAGGGCGGCCGGCGGTCCAGAACCACCCCGTCGGAGTCCCAAAGCTCGTAAGCTTTGTTGAGCTCGGCTACAGTCTTACGGAACGGGCGTAGCCACCTGGTGAGCACGCCCCGAAACTTGGCTTCTGCTGCTGCCCTGTCCCGGGGGTTCAGCGGGAGCTCGGCCGCATAGCCTACCCGCCCGTCTGGCAGGCGCAGTAGCCGTAGGGGCCTGTGCGCCCCTGGAGCGCAGAGGTCGCGCATCTTCTCGTCCAAGCACAGCGGCCCCGGCCACTCGTCCTCCACCAGAGGGTTGGACTCCAGCAGAGCAGCCCTGTCCTCGGTTAGCAACGGCCACAGCGGCAGAGAGCGCCTGAGATGGGGGTTCAAGAGCCCAGGACCGTGGCAGAAGAAGAACAAGTGGCGGGGGGGCTGCTGCCCCGCGTCCTCCAGCCGAGTAACTGTGAGACCCAGGGCCTCGCCAAGACCAGACAAGGGCCCCTCCCATTTCACCTCCCGCAGTCCACGGTCTCCGTCCCTGGCTGAGCCGCCAGCGCCTTCGTCCGTGGCCAGGTCGTCGTCGTCGTCCAGGTCTACGCCGTGTTTGAAGCTGCTGGCACACGCGATGGCCAGGTCGTGCTCCAGCAGTACGAGCGGCTCTGCCCAAGGCGAGGTCCCGCGCCAAGCCGTCTACCTCGGACCGCAGGACCTGGGGCCAGAAGTTGTAGGGCTGAGCAAGCGAGGGACGGCTGGACGCGGTGCCGGCGGCAGGTTGGCGCTGGCCAGGTCGTCCGGCCTCGGGAGCTCGGGGGGCAGCTCCGGCAGCCGGCCCCCTCCCGCCCGGTGTAGTGCCAGCACCAGGCAGTAGAGCCAGACCCTGGCCGTGGAGTGCTCCTCCGCTCCACACCCGGCCCCGAACAGACGGTGCAGGGCTGCGTAGCCGTCCGTGCCGGGGGCCGCGCTCGTAAACGGGCCGAGCCCCGGCCGGCCCAGGCGCAGGGCTTCCCGGCAGACCGTGGACCAGTGCTGCAGCTCCGCCGCGCTCGGCGCTCTGGCGCCCTCCTCCTGCGCCAGACGATAAAGTTCGTACAGAGGTTCGCCGACTAGCAGCGACTGGGTGAGTTCCACCCGCGTTGGCAGTAAGGGGAGCCAAGCGGCCAGCTTCTGTGCCAGCCCCTCGCGGCAGCGCTGGCGGCAGCACGGGCACCCTGGCGGGGCCCCGGTGTGTAGCTGTTGGTAGATCTTGCTCTCCAGACGGGACTTTCGTGCTGGCCTCTGCTGAGCCTCGGCCAGGCGTTGCTCCGACTGGCGCGTACGCCTCCCTACCGGCTGCGCGTCCGCTGGCCGTGGTAGCGGGCCTAGGCCCTGTCTGCGTGCAGCCCTCAGCCTCAGATAGTAGAGGCAGCGGCGGGCTGCCTCGCGCTCGGCGGGCAGGTGATAATGAGTGACCAGACGAGCGCTGAGTTGGTCGGGGAGCGCGGCAGAGAGCACAGCGCCACCTGCCGCGCCCAGCTCGGCCCGCAGGCTCGCCACCAGTGGGTCAGCGAGCTCGCCGCCGATCGACAGGGAGTCTAGGCTAGCTCGCAGCGCTTCCCGCGGGTCGCGCCGCCTGGCTTTCTTGCGGGGCCTGGCCTGCCCGTGACACTCGCACGCGGCACCGTAGGGCCGGGGCAGTACCTGGGCCCCGCGCACAGGTAGTTGGATCTGGACCCAGACCGGCCGCTCGGCTTTACCACTCAGAGCCGCCTCGACGCAGGCAGGCACTCGGCCGCGTGCGGCTTCTTGCAAGCTGACCTTCACTTCCTGCATCCTGGCGGCTAGGCCCCCCTCCCCCAGCGCTCCGTGTTTTTCTTCTTCTAGAGAGCGCCGCCCGCCTGCCCAACGGAAGCGGCCGGTCATCGCGCCTGGCGTCTCCTCTCCCCCCCCGCCGCCCCCCCCTACCGAAGGCGTAGGCGGGGGGTTGTATTCCCTTCCCTCCTCTCCACCCCCAGACGGGGGGGGGGGGGGGGGGGAAAGGGGGGCGACCGCGGAAGAAAAGGTGCCCTCCTGTCTCGGACAGGCCCGCCCGCCCCCGGAGGGGAGGCGTGGCCCCCCCCCGGCTGGCGAGGCCTGCCCCAGCCAAGACGACGAGGGCACTGCGAGCAAGGGGCACCTGGCTGTGCCAGGCCGAACCGGCACGGCTTTACCACCCGTAGACAAGCTAGCTAAACTCTGCCAGGAGTTGGTCTTTTTACTGATGGACTCTCCTTTTTACAGGCCGGAGTACACGCCGAGAGGGCGCAGCAGGGAGCACCAGCGCGGGAGCCTGCCGGGTAGTTTAGGCGACAGAGCTAGACTGGCTCTGGGGTGGTGGACTCTGAACGCCTCCTCGCGCTTCCGCCGCGGGCCCGGCACAGCCGGCGCTCGCGGCCGCGGTCTTGTGCCGCTTGGCCGGAGGTTCACTGCTCTCGTCGGTACCGTTGGCGGCCCCCCGCCGCTGGCCCGCCTCCTCAGGCCTCCGCCACGTAGCAAACACTTCCCGCTGCACGACGGTCCAGTCCAGACTATCCACCGGCTCGTCGCTTTGTAGAAACGCCTTGAGCCTGGCCGCCGCCTCGCTGATGCCCCCTTCGTGCGCTCGGTGCACTTCCTGGCGCACCCGCTCCCACACGACACCGCGTTGCGCGGCGGTCGTGCAGCGCGCGCACTGTTCCTCTAGGTCCTGGACTCGCTGCAGAGCCTCGGTGGCCTCCCAGGGGGTCAGCAGTCCAGCCGGCGGGGTCGCGGAGGGCGTGCTCGGGGGCGGGGCTACGTCCGCGCAGCCTTGGTCCTGTCACACGCCAGGTTGAAAGCAGTGGTACTGGCCGGCGCTACGTTGCGCTAGGTGAAGGCGCGCTTGCGTTGGGGGAGCGAGGGGGGGGGGTCTGACCTGGGTTTCGACCGCCGACGCGCTGGCTGCAGGCGTCCTGTCCGTGCAAGTGGTCTGGCTCGACATTAGGCACACTCGCAGGCTGGTTTTCTGCGGTTGGCAGCTAGAGCTACCACCGCGGGCGGCCGGCCGCGGGCGTCGGTCGCCGGCGGGCGGCCGCCGCTGGGTGGGTGGCCGCCCGCGGGCGGTGGCCAGCGGGGGGGGGGGGCAGCTCCCCCGCCCCTCCCCCCCCCCCCCCGCCGGGCTCCTGATCGGGGGGGGGGGGGGGGGGACACACGCCTGCCCCCTTCTTCGTGGGGGGGGGGGGGGCGTGGATGCGCACGCGCCGCACGTGCGGGCGGGGGGGGGGGGGGGGCACGAGAAGAAGAAGGGGAAGAAGAAGAAACGACAAAAAAAAAGACCCGACAGAAAGAATCATCAAGACAAAAATTATGAAGAAGAAGTACCAGTGCGGCTGGACGGGTTGTTCGGTTTCTGGCCGGGGCAAGAGCATGCGGGTCTGCGGCGGCTGCCGGGTTGTGCACTACTGCGGCTGCACGTGCCAGAAGCAAGACTGGCCCGAGCACAAACAGATCTGCAAAGAACGTGCGCACAAACCGACGGCCGCGCAGGACATAACCCACTACGTGTTGCAGCGTGTTTCGCCGGATTGGCTCCGGCGAGCGGGCCCAGCGGAGCGCTGTACATCTACGTGCCCCTAGCAATCCGAAGCTGCATTCGCCAGGAGATTACGTTTGTGTCCCCGTCGGAATTACCGCGACAGCCCTACTACCACAAGCTGCAACAACTGCAGCGTAGTACTGCAGCTGGTAGTAGTAGTAGCAAGTACGTCGGGGTCGTCGTCGACGTGGAGACGGGACGCGAGGGCGGTTTCATGCGGACCTTAACCACCGTCACACGGCTGCCACTGGCCTAGCAGCACAGAGGAAAAAAGAAAAAAGAGCCGCTGGGGGACCCAATGGAGGGGAAAAGAGAGGGAGAGAGAGAGCGAAGGGAGGAGCAGGGGAAAAAGCAGGAAAAGAAGAAGAAACACACGTTGTTCCTGAGATCAAAAAAAATTTTTGGTTGCGCTCTCTCTCTCTCTCTCTCTGCTCCCTCCTCTGCGGCACCTTTGGTATAGCTCCTAAAAAAACCCCCTTCCCCAGAAAATTTCTGACAGCTGTTGTCTCCCATGTTCAAGGCGGCGCCGCCGCGCCAGCCGTGCCTTGGCACGGAGCCGTGCCTTGTTCGAAACCGGCTGACTGTCTCGCAGCTGCGCGAGCTGCCGGCCGCGCACCACCTTTGTTGTGAATGACAGCGTTCGGTTCCTCGATAAGGACGGACGAGTGATCGAGCAAAGCGAATGATTATTAGTTTATTATTCTTATTAAAAAAACAAATATTTGTTTTTTTCTTGTCAGTAAACTGTCTGTCCTTTTTGTCATAGAACCTTGTTTCTTAATGAGAGCACAGAATGGTTAGACCAGTAGCGTACCGACCCCGCCCCCTTGGTCACCATCGATGATGTCCTCTTCTGCCAGGGCATCACTTCCGATGCCCTCCGCCTCCAATGCATCAACGGGGGGCAAAGCCCTCCGGCCCGTCCAAAAACTCCTTGTACACCGGCTACCAGTGAAGCAACGCACCACAGGCTAGAGTACCAAGCTCCTGGGGGCTACGCCCCCCCCCCCCCCCGTGCTACTGAGCCAACTGTAGGTACGAGCTTCGCCCCCGGTGGCTCGCGTACCCGGCCCCGGGCCAGGGGAGGTCCCTCCGCCCTGGCTCCGGGCCGGCCGGCCGCTCGGCGAGGGGAGGGGCCGCCGCCTCCACCGTGGCCGTGAGCACCTGAGCGTGGGCGCTCCGGACCTTTTCCCAGTACTCACGGGGCGTCAGTCGGCCCCGTCCGCCCGCGAGCGGCAGCACGATGCTGGCCGTGCGGGTGGCCCTGGTCAGCGCGGTGTAGGCGATCTGGCGCAAAAAGTAGTGGCGTGGCGAAGCGTGGGGCGACAGCACCAAGTGCAGGTGCCGGAGCTCTCCCCCTTGGACACACACGTCGGTCAGGGCGTACCCTAACTCCAGTGCTTCCCGGCCGTGCTGGTCCTGGCTGTAGAATTCCACGAGGCCCGCGCGGTCTCCTACCGCGCCCGTCCAGAGGACGAAGCGCCGGAAGGCCAGCGGACTGGAGCGCCGGCCGACCTGCGCCGGCAGGGGGGTGCGGGTGTCCGGCAGCGCGCCGCCGCGGGGAAAACAGCGCACCGCCGCGTTCTTGCCGTCCTTCGAACATTGCAGCCACACGTCCGAAATATCGAGCAGGTAGCCTACCGCTCGCACTTCCTGGAGCCGGGCCCAGGGTCTCTCGTCTGGCGACACCCGGACGAGCCGAGCCGGCGCAGCGGCAGGCGAGACGTTCTCCGCCCACAGATCCCCTGGCTCGACGAAAACACGCGCCGCCTGCGCCAGGACCCGCCTCGCGGGGCAGCTGCGGGGCGCCTTCAGCCGCACCTTGAGCCCCGGCCGCAGGGCCTGGGCGCCGTCGGCCGTCCGGACGGCGCCGGCGGCGTCCGCCAGCCACTCGTTGAGCCGCTGCCTTTCCTGCGCCCGCACGGTCGCGAGTTGGTAGCTCGGGAAGCGCAGCCCCGCGCGCACGGCCTGGCGGGTGATCCCCCCGGGGGGCTCGTACTGCTTGAACCAGCCGAGAGCTAACTCGCGCAGCTCGTCGGGAGCTACGTGCAGGCGGAAATAGCGGGCCAGGACCGCGTCGGGCCAGGACCGCACTTCCGCCACGCCGCGGGGGTCGGCCGCCGGGCGCAGCGTCCGTGCCAGGCGCTGCACCTGCGTGAGGCCGCCGGCGCCGGCCTGCCCGCGCCGGATGGTGTCCAGGCACGCGCAGCAGGCCGGGAAGAGGCGCTGGGCCAGCGCCAGCACGCAACCCTGCCCCATGGACGGCAGCTGGGCGCTGTCCCCGAGCAAGAGCAAGCCCGCCACCGAGGGGGCGAGTTGGGCCAGCACGTCCAAGAGGCGGAGCAGGCCCGCCGGACTGAACAAGGACAGCTCCGTCGACGACCCAGAGGGTAGGTGTCGGCCACGCGGGCCTCGGCGGCAGCCGCGTACGCATCCAGCAGGGCGGACGTGTAGAAGCCGGGCGTGACGTACGAGCCCCAGCCCTCGGTGGGCGGCGGGGGGCCGCGGCACTGGCGGCAGGCGGGGTCCGCCGCGGGGTCCCCGTCCGCGGGGCCCCCCGCTGGGTCCCCCGCTGTGTCTCCGCCCGGCTCGGCGAGCGGCCGCGCGGGGGCCGCGGCCCAGGCGCGCCGGGCGGCGGCGACGGCCTGGCACGTCACGGCCACAAACACGAGCGGCACGCCCAGGCAGCGGAGCCAGCCCGCCAGCGCGGTCTTCCCCGTGCCGGCGGCCCCGATGAGGACGCCGAGGCGCGAGCGCAGGCACACCTCGGCGGCACGGCGCTGCTCCTCGCTGGGCACGAAGGCGTCGTCCGCCCCCGGCCCGCGGGCCCGGAGCCTGGCCAGCAGGTGGCCGCAGCCCGAGGCAGCCAGGTCCCGCAGGCGCGCGGCGAGGGCCTGTTCCTGGCGCCACAGGTCCTGGGGCACCCACAGGCCGGGGCGGGGGTGGAGCCAGGCGGGCTCCGTGGGCGGTAGTGGCGCGCGTCGGCGGCGCTTGCGCGGGGGCGGGTCGGCGGCGCCGCCAGCGCAGCGGGCGCAACTGGCGGAGTCCCCCGCGCCGAGCCCCCACAGATCACTGAGCACGGGCCCCAGCACGGCCGGTGTGACCTGGGGCTTGAGCGCGTACGCGTGTTCGCCGGCGGGCTCGCACCAGTCCTCGCACCACGGCGAGCCGTCCGGCAGCAGCAACTGCCGCAGCAGTTCAGCGAAGCCCGGGAAGAGATGGCGGCCGTGTTCCGAGCGGCGGTCGAGGTTCGGCAGCAGCTCGCCCACCAGCGCCTGGGCAGAGGGTGGGCAGGCCGTGAGCTGGAAGCACGAGCTCTTGCGCACCGTGAGGGTCAGGCGCAGCCAGTAGTGGACGAGCACGAGGCGCCGGCCCGCGGGCCCGAGCCCCGCCGCCAGGCGGGCCCGGAGGGGGCGGCCCAGCCGCTGGAAGTGGGCCGGGGTCAGCGCCGGGCCGTCCAGCGCACCCGGCAGCAGCAGGTCCCCGTCGAAGAAGCAGCGCGGGTCGGTGCCGCCGGGGGGCGAGTCCAGCAACGAAGCGAGCCAGCGGCGCCTGGCCCGCCGCTCGCTGCGCCACAGCAGCTCGGCGCGGGGCCCGAACAAGAACAGCCACGAAGCCCAGCGGCCGTCCTCCAGCAAAAAGCGCAGCGCCCACCAGCCGGGCCAGGCCTCCAGCGCCCGCGCGAGCGCCGGCGCCGCCTTGGGCGCCGTCCGGGCCTGGCCCAGGCGGCGCAACGCGAGCATCCGCTGGCGGGGAGTGCGCGGCACGACGGACGGCGGCAGCTTCTGCCACAGCTTGTGCTCGTCGACCAGGGGCAACACCTCGCCCTGGTCGTAATCGTACAGCCAGACGCCGGCGGAGCGCCCCCGGACGAAGCCGCCGGGGTGCAGCGAGTAGCTCACGAGGCCGTGGTGCGCCGGGTCGGCCAGGTCGCTCAGCCAGGCCCGCCGCTCGTGGCCGGGCCCGGTGAGCGTCAGCACGACTCGTCCTTCCGCTCGGCGGCCCCGCCGGGGCACCAGCCAGAGCAGGCGGCCCGGGCCTGGGGGGGGGGCGCCCCCTCCCGGGGGGGGGGGGCGAGAAACCGCGCGCGTGGTCCACCACCCCCCTGCCCGGCCGCACCCACACCCCGGGGGGGGGGGGGTGTCGCGGCACCCACACCCCCGCCGGGGTCGTGAGCCGCCGGCGTGGCCCGACCCCCGCACCCGCCACACCCACTGGCCAGGAGGAGGCAAGCGACGCCCCCGCTAGCTAACCCCCTCCCCCCTGCCCGGCCGCCAAACGCACACACCCCCTACCGGGGGGAGAGGGGGGAAGAGCACTGGGGTACTCCCTCTCCCGCGCGCGCCACGCCCCCCCCTCCGCTGTCTGGGCTGGCTGGCCCGGCGCCCTACCCCTTTTGGCAAACGCCGCATGTTGGCCGTCGGTCCGAGATCGGAGCCCGGCCGGCTTTGCCAGCTGTGGCAGCTGGCGTGGCAAGTGCTCTGGGACGGCCCTGACACTGAGCCGTGTGGGCCGGCGCTGCCGTACACAGTGCACCTCCGTCTACCTACGCGAGCGCAGCCTCTGCGGTGCGCGGCGCCGGGCTGCGAGCGCCCGGCGCGTCTGGCTTGCGCGCGCTGCCGGCTACAGGCTTACTGCAGCGGGGTGCATCGCGCGCAGTGTGCGGCCAGCCACCGGGCGGCGGGCTGCGCACCCCGGGCGCTGGCCCTGCAGGCAGAGGCGGCAGAGTGCGGCGGCCGGCGCGGGGACTGCGCGGCGCCACCCGCCGCTTGGGTGCGGCTGCGCTGCTGCTAACCGCGCTGCCGGCGCGCGGCACCCCGCGCGCTGTACGAGTGCGGCTCGTGCGGCTGCCAGCTGTACTGCGGTTACTTGCACCAGGCCCTGCACTGGCACGAGCACCGCCGGCGGTGCTGGGCCCTCGCCGGCGCCTGCCTGGGCCACGGACAGTGCCTGGGCCCGCCGGCCGCCGCCGTCGCCTGGACCGAGCGGGACGCGCTGCACCCGCCCCCTCAGCCAGCCACCGCCACCCCGGCACGCACCCCCTACACGCGCCAGTCCTCCCTGCCGCTCCCGCGCCCGGCTGGGCTGCCGCTCCGGCGCCTGGCCGAGCTGTCCTTCCCGCGCCCGGCCGGGCTGCCGCTCCGGCGCCTGGCCGAGCTGCCGGTCCCGCGCCTGGTCAACCGGGGGGTGTCGGCGCCGCCGCCGCCGAGCCTAGCACCTCCGTGTCGAGAGCCTACCACGCCCAAGCTGGCGCCCGCCCAAGACGGCGGGACCGGCCTGGAGCCTACGGAGAGCGGCCCGGCGCGCCCGGCGGACCTCTTTCGCGCCCCCACCTCTCCCCTTCCTTTCAGTCTGGCTGAAGCAGCCTGGCTGACTGCTTAGCCTCGCTAGTCCAGTCGGTCGTCGTAGTAGTAGGTTTCTATTTCTTTAATGAAAGCGACCTAGGGACAAATGACCCAGCTGCGCCGGCCGGCCCACTAACGGCCACACTGCGTAAAGTACAAGAGTACCGGCTGCACCGGCTGCAGCCCGTCCAGCTCGCCGGCCTCCGAGCCGGCCTGCGCCGCGTCGAACATGGCGACCACGTACCGGACACGAGCGTCCGAGCGCCCCACTCCCGCCTGTGCCCTGGTCAGCCACTGGGAAGTAGCCAGGGGGTGCAAGTAGAGAGCGCTGGTGGACAGAAAAACGCCGTGGCGTTGTCGCTTCCGGCACTCCGCCCTGAGCTCCGGCCCACTCGGCAGGTACGCTAGCAGCACGCACAACTCCTGTCGGCCGTTGTCGCACGAGTACAGCAGGACGTTCCCCTCCCCCGGGGGCCGCTCCTCCGCATACTGGACCAGGTGCTGCAGCTTGGTCAGGGCACGCAGGGTCTGCGCAAATTCGTAGTACACGTCGCGGCGGGGGTTCGGCAGCAGCTCGCCCACCAGCGCCTGGGCAGAGGGTGGGCAGGCCGTGAGCTGGAAGCACGAGCTCTTGCGCACCGTGAGGGTCAGGCGCAGCCAGTAGTGGACGAGCACGAGGCGCCGGCCCGCGGGCCCGAGCCCCGCCGCCAGGCGGGCCCGGAGGGGGCGGCCCAGCCGCTGGAAGTGGGCCGGGGTCAGCGCCGGGCCGTCCAGCGCACCCGGCAGCAGCAGGTCCCCGTCGAAGAAGCAGCGCGGGTCGGTGCCGCCGGGGGGCGAGTCCAGCAACGAAGCGAGCCAGCGGCGCCTGGCCCGCCATTCGCTGCGCCACAGCAGCTCGGCGCGGGGCCCGAACAAGAACAGCCACGAAGCCCAGCGGCCGTCCTCCAGCAAAAAGCGCAGCGCCCACCAGCCGGGCCAGGACTCCAGCGCCCGCGCGAGCGCCGGCGCCGCCTTGGGCGCCGTCAGGGCCTGGCCCAGGCGGCGCAACGCGCGCGTCCGCTGGCGGGGAGTGCGCGGCACGACGGACGGCGGCAGCTTCTGCCACAGCTTGTGCTCGTCGACCAGGGGCAACACCTCGCCCTGGTCGTAATCGTACAGCCAGACGCCGGCGGAGCGCCCCCGGACGAAGCCGCCGGGGTGCAGCGAGTAGCTCACGAGGCCGTGGTGCGCCGGGTCGGCCAGGTCGCTCAGCCAGGCCCGCCGCTCGTGGCCGGGCCCGGTGAGCGTCAGCACGACTCGTCCTTCCGCTCGGCGGCCCCGCCGGGGCACCAGCCAGAGCAGGCGGCCCGGGCCTGGGGGGGGGGGGGCGCCCCCTCCCGGGGGGGGGGGGGGGGCGAGAAACCGCGCGCGTGGTCCACCACCCCCCTGCCCGGCCGCACCCACACCCCGGGGGGGGGGGGGGGTGTCGCGGCACCCACACCCCCGCCGGGGTCGTGAGCCGCCGGCGTGGCCCGACCCCCGCACCCGCCACACCCACTGGCCAGGAGGAGGCAAGCGACGCCCCCGCTAGCTAACCCCCTCCCCCCTGCCCGGCCGCCAAACGCACACACCCCCTACCGGGGGGAGAGGGGGGAAGAGCACTGGGGTACTCCCTCTCCCGCGCGCGCCACGCCCCCCCCTCCGCTGTCTGGGCTGGCTGGCCCGGCGCCCTACCCCTTTTGGCAAACGCCGCATGTTGGCCGTCGGTCCGAGATCGGAGCCCGGCCGGCTTTGCCAGCTGTGGCAGCTGGCGTGGCAAGTGCTCTGGGACGGCCCTGACACTGAGCCGTGTGGGCCGGCGCTGCCGTACACAGTGCACCTCCGTCTACCTACGCGAGCGCAGCCTCTGCGGTGCGCGGCGCCGGGCTGCGAGCGCCCGGCGCGTCTGGCTTGCGCGCGCTGCCGGCTACAGGCTTACTGCAGCGGGGTGCATCGCGCGCAGTGTGCGGCCAGCCACCGGGCGGCGGGCTGCGCACCCCGGGCGCTGGCCCTGCAGGCAGAGGCGGCAGAGTGCGGCGGCCGGCGTGGGGACTGCGCGGCGCCACCCGCCGCTTGGGTGCGGCTGCGCTGCTGCTAACCGCGCTGCCGGCGCGCGGCACCCCGCGCTGCCGGCGCGCGGCAGCCCGCGCGCTGTACGAGTGCGGCTCGTGCGGCTGCCAGCTGTACTGCGGTTACTTGCACCAGGCCCTGCACTGGCACGAGCACCGCCGGCGGTGCTGGGCCCTCGCCGGCGCCTGCCTGGGCCACGGACAGTGCCTGGGCCCGCCGGCCGCCGCCGTCGCCTGGACCGAGCGGGATTGACAGCGAAAGAGTTGTTAAAGGGCATGAAGAAAGAGATTCAATCTCTTAATCACTTTAAGACATACACATAGGTTAACTATAGCGAAGCCAAAAAGGCTGGTGTTAGCAATATAGTTAGGCTCACATGGGTTCACAAAGTAAGGATAGACGAGAACGCATTACACACCACAGAATATTCCATATTCATGTGCTGTATATAATACAACATTACATGTCACATCATGTCACATGTCACAGCATGTCACACCATAGAAGTCCAATATCCTTAAGTATTGCCACTTTACCTAATCGGATACCTTTTATGCATTACCTTTATATACTGGTACAATGCCTCTATATTGCCTTTATTATCGAATGGTTCCAGATATTCATAACATTGTCTTCACAGTGTAACATCTTGGACACTGTACACAACTTGGCATAGTATCTGTACCTACTAGTACAATTCATTATTGGATTGGAGGGTTATCCATTATCAGTAAACTATATTCATGTGACTTATAGTTCCTTGAGTCTAGGTTAAGTGACCGGATTGATCAACCGACCGTCCTCTGCATTGGAGTCCGGTACTTTCTAGACACCTGGTGAATATATGGATCACCAGGCATAATGGGTTGTGATGCCTTGGCTACGGAGGTTGATTACTGAGAATTTAAAGGCCTTCGTCTTCTGCATATTTGGTGAGCTCAACGTATTTTTTTTAACGATGGAGGGTGAGGTGCTGAGTGGACCTTCTACCGGCGATTTAGCTTCCCACTGTATAAGTGATGAGCTATTGGAACAATCGGCCTACCCTACAGCTACCTACCAGGACGGTGACAGGCTGGAGGACAATGGATTGAAAGATAATCTTTTCAATGACAAAGCAACGGATTCAGCTGCTACGAAGAGGCAACGACAACGTCAACGACAACGACAAAGGCGAGGTGAGAACAGACGGTTCGGAGTTAACTGTGGTTACGCTGAGCTTCCGCCAATTCCTTGGAGGTTCTACGACGAACATGGGTTCGATGGAATTACTTTTATTAATGGATCAGCTTTCCACCAAGTGCGACAACGCTGACAACGAATACGACTTCGGCTGAGGGTCCCTCGACGGTGAAGCCTACTACAGCAAAGACGATCTGGGCGGTCCAGACTACGACTACGGTGGGTCTGTCCAAACACAGACTCCGAGCAGGGAAGCATTTCTTGAGTCTTGCTTGCCCTGTCTCATGGTGCAATGAGAAAGCAAACAAGAGAGGAACAAAAAGTGAGATAGGTGTAGGGACACACACTCACACACAGTCACAAAGGGTAATTGACTCAAGAGAAAAGAGATAGGAAGTGAGAAAACAAAGAACAGACAGACAGGAAAAGAAACAGGCACAGAGAGTGGGAGGATCAAGACACAAACAGAAAACGACATACGTTTCTATGATGGATATGCATATGATGCGGTGTCCACATACTTGTCAAAGCATTTGTATATGTTGTTGAATGCATGCAAGACATGGGATGAGTGTTTGTTGCTTCAATTGTTGTGTTTTGTTGTGCTTTCACACACAAACAAATCGTCTGGTCTGTGGTGTGGAATGGGTGATATGGTTGACAATTGGTCATTTTCACGGGGACTTTTTCCACATACGTTCTCTCGTGTCTTCAAGCATTTGTCTATTGTTCATGCTTGTGTTCGCACGAATAAAACACGTAATTTGTGCAGTTTGAATTGTTTTTCTTTGTTGTTCACTTATGTTTCGTTTGAATGTGACATCATCATGAAAAGAGAGATGTATGTACAGACATACCTACCTACCTATGGCTTCCTCTCTCTTTCCACCTTCTATTCAGATAGAGTGGTGACGTCGCCTCCCTGGGCCACACAACATGACTCCCATCATTTTCAGTTACGTTTGGGCTACCCATCTCTATTCGTTTGGGACCCTGGTACGACTACTGCTACTACTACCTTCGGGGAAGTCGGCCTGGCGACGATCATCGTTTTGGTCTTCGGTTTTGTGTGTTTGTTCCAAAAACACACACTGAAGGGGAAGCATTCGTTTTCTTTGTTTCCCTTCTGCCTCTGCTCTTTATTGCTTCTGATTTCAATTGCAGATGTGAGCATGCAGCCTTCGGCCTTCGACTTGGTCTGTGTGTCTGGAACACAGACCAGAACAGGGAAGTCTTTTGTCCCTTGTTGCCCCTCATCATCTTAGAACTCATTCTTCTCCTTTCTTGCAGCCTGGCGAGCAATAACGTGAATTTGGGCTTCAGTTTTGGCTTGGACGCTTCTCCGCTACTTCTTCGGCTGGATGGACGGACGCTGACCGGGGGGGAGGGGAATGTGGCATATACATTACTGCCTGATTCGCGCTTCCATGATAGTCGGTGGCTTGAGGGGAAGTACGTTTTTGAGCATCGTTGTGGTGTGGCGTGGGAAATTTTCTTTTTGTCCTTATTCTTCGTCTTCGACGTACGGGTACTGGGAAAGGATCGTGACAGCCCAGTCCAGCATGACTTTAAACTGTCCCAACAATATTACCAGGATCTTTTCAACTACGACCGCTACGGATAGATATAGATTTAATTCTTTCTATCTTTCTTTCCTGTCCTAGAATAGGTACTCTTTGAATATTTTTTTTCGGACTGTACCCCTCTACGGGAAGCGCTAGAAAATTTTCTGATTGGTCTATGTCATATATGAATGCATGATGCGTACATGCATATTATATTTGGTCTCTTTTGTTGCTTTGAGAAGTAAGGAAATACGTAATCATGGACTTTGGCTCGGTTAGTCTAGCCCGTTTGCGAGTGTAGGTCGATCACTTACGTATGACTTATTTTCACCTTTCGGCTACCTTTCTTCTTTCGTGCGCCTTTGGACATTCCTTCGAACCTTGTGGCCCTCCTGGCCCTCCCTTCCTTCCAAGCGTGGATTGAACTTAACGTTTTCAATTTTTTTCCCTTAATTACTTAATCAGGACCTATATTGCCCTGGCGCAATGCTATTTCGTTTTTCAGACCCAGGACTCTGCCATCGTGCTTAGCTCGGTATAGTTATAGTTTGCTTATATGTTATATAACTGTGCCATGAACATATTTGCTTTATGTTACTTTATAGTTTAATTTCATTTGCATTTGTTGCACATGCTTCTTAAATTATATTACACATTTACCGATCATATCTACCCCGACATGTTTGCAAATCGTTTTCAAATTGCATTACATATGTGAGTGTATGTGTTTCATTCACTTTAACGGATATACATTTGGGGGGGGGGGATTAAAGATTTGGCGACAGTACGGATATTGAGTTCGGGGGGGGGGGGGCATTACACTACAGAATATACCACATTCATGTGCTGTATATAATACGACATTACATGTCACATGTCACAGCATGTCACACCATAGAACTCTAATATCCTTAAATATTGCCACTTTGCCTAATCGGATATCTTTTATGCATTACCATTATATACTGGTACAATGCCTCTATATTGCCTTTATTATCGAATGGTTCCAGATATTCATAACATTGTCTTCACCGTGTAAACATCTTGGACACTGTACACAACTTGGCATAATATCTGTACCTACTAGTACAATTCATTATTGGATTGGATGGTTATCCATTATCAGTAAACTATATTCATGTGACTTATAGTTCCTTGAGTCTAGGTTAAGTGACCGGATTGATCAACCGACCGTCCTCTGCATTGGAGTCCGGTACTTTCTAGACACCTGGTGCATATGTGAATATATGGATCACCAGGCATAATGGAACGAAAGGAAGTTTGTTAAGTCTAGATTAGCTTTAATAGTAGACATGTTAGAGCCAGGAGTTAGTTTCAACCCTGACCAATTGTTTGTCCCTTGTGCCTCATATCGCTCACTGCTCATGCTTGCCAAACTAACTGCCTGGCATGGTAATAAGCTTTACTGAATCGATTTCAAAAATGCTTACTTAAATGCCCGCATGCAAGATCCGGTATTTGCCTACCCACCTGATGCAATGGATAGAGAGGGCAAAGAGGGGATGATATTGCGTGTTGATCAAGCGTTATATGGTGCGCCTCAGGCAGGTAGAAGGTGGTATGACATACTAGCCACTAAGTTAGTATTAATAAAGCTAGCCTGAGGATTTAGATTGTTAGACTCCGACTTATGCATTGTTCGTAGAGAAAGACAAGCCTATAAGAGAAGCGATAATGGGAGTATTTCACGTGGATGATTTGATATTTTCCGCACCTAACAAAGAAGCTTATGATAAATTCGCGTCTGCGTTAGAACGGTACTACCCACTCGAAATGCTAGGAGTTGCGAAAGAATTCAAAGATATAGAGATAGTGCATGAGAAAGGCTGAATCGTTTTGCAGGTGACCAGAGAAAGTACCAATTACAAATTTTACGTGAGACAGGATACGCAAATTCTCGTCCGGTCAGTACCCCAGCGGTAGACCAAACACAGGAAGCAATGTCGGAAGATGCTGCTTTGCGTAAAATGTCTATTCCGAATATAGTAGGCAGTATGCTTTATTTAGCCAAAATCGGACAAGACCAGATATCGAACAAGCTCTTAACGCTGCAAGCGTCATGCAAACCATGGATAAGTGAGTAACTTATGCTATGTTAGGCAGAATTATACGCTATTTAATCAAGTCTTTTCGCGGTATAGCATTTAACTGGCCAAAATCCGTTCAAGAGGGTATGTCCTACCTTAAGGTAACTTTGTGGCCCGATGCCGCTCACAAACTCTGTTTGAAGACGGGGAAGTCTCGCACAGGTTTCATAAGCTTGTGGGGAGGAGACCCGATAGGTTGGCTTTCAAAAAGACAGAGTAGGATAGCACTTAATTCAAATGACGCGGAAATTTACGCGGCTGCTGAATGCATAAGAGAATGAATAGCAGTAGGCCATGTCAGACAGGAACTCGGAATTTTGCAAAAAGGTGCAGAAGAAATTTTCGAAGATAATTCGCAAAAAATTCTCGCGGGTGAAAGAGGATTATCAGGACTCCGCACCAAATATTTGCCTCTCGAATTACATTTCATTCATCACCTTCAGAGAGATGGAGAGATAACTTTGAAGTTCATAAAGGTAGGAACTAAAAAGCAAATAGGAGATTTACTCACTAAACCGTTACCGCGCAAGCAGTTTAATTATTTGCTCAACAAATTTACGGTTATCATTCCGGTGAACCGGAATGACTACGTGTGTTTCAGCTATGTTTTGTGTTTTGTTTTCGTTTTGTGTGACTCTGAGTTGTTTAGTATTATCGATGTCGGACTGGAGGCCATGGAATCTGCGATCAATGACTTGGCTCGACTACGTACCCTTTGATCTGGTCATCGACCAATACGCAGAATGGAGAATCAATAGTGCGGAGTTCATGAGGCTAAAGCATGGAAGGTATCCGCGGCAGGATATCGAACAGCTTCGGGAGGACGATGTAGAACAGGACGACGATACTGATCAAGAACAGTGGGAATACGAAGAAGGCAGAGTGGAGGACTGCGATGGACACGACAGCGATGAGCTACCTAATGAGGTGGATTAGCCCTCTGAGGCCACGCGGTGGCCGGTGCGTGGCAGGGATTCCTGACATTTCTGGTGGCCAGTGGCGAAAATCGTAGGACAACCTTATTTTATCGCATACAGCTCGCTTTCCTTTCTTTTCACTTGTTTCCTCACACCCCTGCTAATATTTTTATAGAAATAGCTTTTAGTGACTTTTTACTACTGATACCCCTTACGGGAAGCGCTTGCAAATTTTTCATTTGCTTAAGTCGGAACTGTAAGACACTTAAGACGGCAGTTATAATATTGACAAATAACTAAGGGGGAGCGTTGGTCGTTACTATTTCAATTTAATTCACACTGTGTTACTTCGATAGTTGATTTGTCAATAGGCAGGACAGTCAATAATGCCAATGTTAACTGAATATGCGTAAGACCTGTACCTAAGTTAGTCAGTTTGTGACGTGGAAGTCAAAGAGTCAGTTCTTTTATTATACGACTCAGTTATTAAAGTGCGTTTCCTTTCTGCGTGATAGTCTTGCTATGTAGCCCGGATAGATCCTGAAAGGGGTCGGTAAAGGTTCCACTATGGGTAGCTTCCCAAAGGAAAATACACACTTTTTCCCATACTAACTGACAACATTAACTCAGTAGTAACGTATAAACCGGTTGTATTAATCCCATCACCTAATTCACTTCCCAAGGGACCGTCAGGCTTTTTAGTAATAGTATCACGGTTATCAGGTTAAGAATGTTATTAATATGAACAGTCTCTTATTGTGTCTGGACCGACACTGTGTATCATCTTATTAAAGTAGCACATATTTATAATACCTATCTGCGCCTACAACCTGTTACAATCCCCGAAGATAGCTCAATAAAAAGTCGGTAATACAACCAGACACAAATCCCCAAAAGAGAATGATGTCTCGTTATATTAGCTCAGTGAAGCCGAAAAGAAAACGGCAACAGACCAAGGTTAAAATGGCATTAGGTCAAATCCGGCCAAACGATATTGAAAATAATGGGAAAAAACTAGGTGCACCTGACACCAGAAAAAGGGTATTTTTTACCGGCTATCCGGGGGGTGATGCCTACAGTACCCCTTCCCGTTTTTATGACGGAAATATGCAATATTTTCGTAATATAATTGCTGATTTCTTTTCTGCACAAACGCTACGGGGTGTCGCAACTAATTGCATTAACCCACGGATAGACGGTGCAGTGGATATATAAAACGCATACGCCAGACACTAGTCAACTATAAATCTCCAGCCTCGTTTTTGTAAATAAAAACTCTCCTTCCACACTTGTTGTCCCCCCCGTAACTTAATTCTGAGGCAGTATGTCAAGAACAAATAGTATTACTATTGCAATAAAAGCAGCGTTATAATTTTTCTCCTTCTCCAAAAACACTTCCGATCAGTAAATACATTGTCTTTTAATAACATACCCTTGTATTCAATCGGTTACCTTAATATAGTACTAGGGGGCCAGACCTAATAACTATATCCAAAGCCGGGGTGAGTGAGCCCGACCATGCGATATGCCGACACAAGTAGAGACGGACCGTGCTGGTATGACGATATTAAGTATATCCAAAGAAAAAAAATTAATATGTCTATGAGAACATTTTTTGAGAACATCACCCTGGATACTTGAAGCAGGGTCGTACCAGGAACACCATCGCTAAACTCACAAGCGATCCCCTTATACGGTGTCGTATCCATTTGCCGATTGACCCTCGCACTCATATGTTGCGATAAAAATGCCAAGTAACAACAATGGTATAAAAACATTTTAATAAGACATGATCTGACATGGGCACTATGAGATTAATCCACATGCAGCTTTCAATGTCCGACGCGTGATAAAAGAAAAAAATATCACTTACTGCCTTCGTCGCCTTGCGCGAACCCCTTTGCCAGGTGGCGGGCCGCCAACAAAAGTCAAGTCAAACTTCGACTCCTCCAGAATGTCCCATATTTTGTTAGGGATGGCGCCCAAAGATAAGTCAAAAGGAATGTCAAGCACTCCTCTAGGCAGTGACTGAATAGTCCACGCAGTGTGGTCTTTGTCTCGAAGGGTAATAGTATCATCCCATGTCTCGAGATTTTTCGCGTCTTTGTACACCGGTAAATATTGTCTAGCTTTTGGATCCTCAACAGGGTCCATGCTTCTCCAAAAATGGAGTACCGGTTGTATCGTTTTTGCTGCTAAGGATCTCTTCGATGTCCGTGCTGCCCGTGTAGTCTGCGGGACCGCCACAGCTCGCATGAGATAAAAATCTGAGAGAGTGTCATCGGCAACATGAGATTCTGCCGGTCTCAACAGATAAAAAGCGTCTCGGACCCACTTGATGGCCGCAATCGCCTCTCCTTCCTTCCATCGCACATGTCGAATGTCCACATTACCCGCGTTCGGGTTAGTGTCCTTCTCTTCTCCTCCTCCATGGACATCCGTCGCTCGCGTCGACCTTGCCACCTTCCTCGGTTGGTCGAAGAGAGATCGTTTTGTGCTCTCCTCCTCTGCGCCTCCGTGAACTTCTCCTTCGTACCGCCGCGGACTATGGGGGCTTTAGACTGAGTCCCCGCCGCGCTTTTGCGGTTTGAGTCTTCCTTACTCTCCTTCTCGGTCTCCTCCTTCTCCGTGACAGGTGCCCGATAGGCATTCTCCTCCTCTAAGGTATCCTCCTTCTGTATAGGCGGTACCTCTTTGAAGTCCTCCTTCATCCGTTTCAACGCCTCCTCAACGGATTCATCCTCAAGTAAGAAGGGGTCATATTTGATCAGCCTTCGAGCATTCACAATCTGCACCTTCCCTCTACCCCTGATCTTATAATTCAGAGGTCCCATCTGTTCCATGATCTGGTATGGTCCTTTCCAGTGGGTAAACAGCTTAGAGCTAACCCCCGTAGGGACTTGAGGATGGTACAAGAGTACAATATCCCCAACCTGGAAACGGACTTGATCTAAGTGCGCTTGTCGCACTCCTTGTGCGTCAGTCTTTCTGCGCTCCGCCTCCCTGTGCGCCGCAACTATTTGTTCCGCCTCCATCTTCGCTCTTAGTCTCATCCCGAACAACTCATCCTCATCTGCCCAAGTGTCTTTTGGATGCAGAAGTGAGGTTGGGATATTAGGCTCTCGGCCGTAAACCAATTGATATGGCGAGACTGAGCTCCTGGCTCCTCCTAATGCCGATGAGGGTAGACAGTTCATTGCAAAGGCAAATGAAGGTGCTGCCTCCACCCAGGCTCTCTGATTCTCCTTCTTCATACAGTACATCTTAAGCGAGGCTTTGAGAGGTCTATGTACCCGCTCGATCTTGCCATTCGCTCTCGGGTTATAGGCAGTAACATATTGCCATTTCATCCCGTAGTACTTAGATAGTCTGTCGATGACTTCATTATTAAAGTCAGAACCTCGATCACAACATATCTTTCTAGGCACTCCGATCTGCGAGACGATCCTATCGATCAGAGCCTCCGCAGTTGTCTTGCCTGTAGCGTCCTTAACAGGAACAACCCAGACATAATTGGTGGCTCGATCTATTGCGGTAAGAAGGTATCTGTACCCTTCTGCCGATTCGGGGAAAGGTCCCACATGATCGATGTGTAAAAATTCAAACATCCCGGCGTGTAACGGGAATGTACCGATCAGGCCAAAGTTCGCCTTCAGCGGTGTCTTTGTGGTTTTGCATGGGATGCATGCGTCCACTTCCCTGTCTATCTCCTCCTTCATCCCTTTCCACCAAAATCGCCTCGCTATGAACCAATGAGTTCTTTGTCGACCCGGATGTGCCAGTAAGGGGCAGTTATGGGCTGCGACATATATAAAGCGCCTCAACTTCTCTGGTACCCAGAGAGTCCATTTGTCAGGCTGTGATGCAAATTTGCCATGCTGGCCCTTGTACCACAATAGCCCATCTCTCCACGCCATCTCCTTCATCTGATCTTTGATCTGTGGAGTCTTTTTAAGCTCATTAGGGTTCTTGTATAACGCTATGAGCTCCTTGAACTCCGGATCCGTCGCCTGTTGCTGCCTCCACGCGGTAGGCGAGGCGATATGGATAGTACCGTCCTCCAACCTTACTCCTACCCTTTCCGGGTCTTCATCAAGCTCGCTTCGATTTTCCTGTGGAGGTTCAGTACAGACCTCAGTCGTCTCCTCCTCTTCTTTTATATTCGCCTTCGCGTTCTCGTATGCCTCATAAGACCACTCAGCGTCTTCGAGAACATGCGCCTCACAGCATATGCCATGCTCCGGGCCTTGAGGACTATATCGTAGACCCGTGCGGTCATAACGAACGCCTCTTGCCATCTGCATCGCCTCTATGTGGCTCACCTCGTATACCTTGTCCGTGGACAGGTCCATCATCTCCACTGATGATACGAGAGCCGACACCTCCGACTGAAACTCTAGCCTGGAAAGGCTATCAGCGACTACGTTTCGCTTTCCCGGTAAGTAGACCATCGTGAAATTGAAACATGACAAGAAAGCTTGCCACCGCGCCAAACGGCCGGTTTGTTCATGATTCATCAACCAAAGAAGGTTGTGATGATCGGTCCTAACCGTGAATAGAGGTCCTCCCCACAAGTATTCTCTGAGCCTCTTGAGAGCCCATACTACTGCCAACGCCTCCCTCTGTCGCGTGCAGTAATTTCGCTCCGCCGCACACAGCTTTCTACTAATAAACATGATCGAGCGCAACTTTTTCTCCTCATCTTCTTGTTGCAGCACCGCGCCAATCGCAAACTTAGATGCATCCGTGTCGACTACGAACGGTTTCGTAAAGTCGGGCATCATAAGTACTAATCCGCCGTCCTTGGGATCTTTATAAATGATATCTTTGAGCGTATTAAACGCCTGCAAAGCCTCCTCATCCCACTTCTCAAAGTCTCCCAAATCAATCATCTTCTCCAGCTTAGCCCGAGTTGCACCCCAATCGGGTATGAACTGGCTGTAGTACTGTGCCATCGCAAGAAAAGAGTGTAACTCCGTGCGGTTCTTTGGCAACTGTCTACTCATGATCTCCTCCCTCTTTTCGCGCGATATCGAGACCCTATTATGAGAAATCTCGTAACCCAAATACGTCACACTTGTTCTGGCAAGCTGACATTTCTTTAGGTTGCATTTCAGGCCAAAAGCTCCGATGCGCCTGAAGACATCTGACAAGTGATCGATATGCTCTTCCATTGTGTTAGAGTATACGATGATGTCATCGATGTAACAAAATGCATATTCTCCCGCCTTCTGTCCTCTCCTTCTCATAAAACCATCCTCCGACTGGTTGTCATATTGACCGCTCAACATCTTCTGCATCGCCTTCTGAAAGAGCCCCGGGGCCTGTTTGAGTCCCATTGGAAGCACCTTCCACTGGTATATTTCCATACCCACAACGAATGCAGTCAGCCATCTGGATTTCTCGTCCAGTGGTATCTGCCAGAAGCCGTTCTTAAGGTCAATGACCGAATAGAATTTAGCATTCCGCAGCACCCTTCTGCCTTCTTCTAAGGTCGGCAGAGGATTTCTCTCTTCCTCTAGCACCTTATTCACACGGGCATAATTGATCGTCAAGCGCCATTCTCCTCCTGGCTTAGGGACGATTTTCGGTTGAGAGACAATTGGAGATGTAGATCTCTCAATAAAGTCCTCATCGAGCAACTGTCTCACATTCTCCTCCGCTATTTTTGCCTCATGTATGCTCAAATTTGCCCTCCGTGGTGCCGGAGATGGCTCCGCACCCGGTATCTTGTGAATGACAGCAGTGAAGTCATCCGACTTTACACCACCTGCCCGAGGAGGGTCGAAAATTTCTCTGTACGCCTCCATCTTAGCTTTGAGAAACGCCTTCTCTCTCTCTCCGAACCCACTCCTTCTTCTAAAATTTTCCGCGCCGCCGCTTGGAAATCTTCCTCCGACATCTTCTTATGCTCCTTGAGGGGCGCTAAGTCCTCCTCCAAACTCAAATCTTCCTTGGACAAATCGTCTAGTCCCGTTCTTTCATACGTGACTGTGTCCGGCTCATCATCATGACCCAGCCCGACAAGCATATCAATAAGGTTCGCGTATTGTATCGGAGCCTTACGGGTGTAGAAACCATCAAAGCATGTGAAAGCTTGAGGTATCAATTTCAACTTGTCCTGGGCTCTGAGCTTTTGCTTGTATGCACTGCTCTGCTCCCGAGACCCGAGTCGACAAGCCACCACTAACTGTTGCTTGCGAGAAGGAACAGGTATAGGATGATCAATAAGCCGGTCCCTTATCTCCTGTGCCCAGATCGCCTTCTCATTGTATGGCAGAATGACAGTATACGGCTTGTTACTCTCAAATAGAGTCCGTAGACACTTTTTCACTTCAGTTAATGAGCGCGGCCAGGTAGGCACATCGCCCCAAAAGTTCGTGATAAAAGTTTTAATGTCATCCGCTGGAGTATCGGGGATACGCCCCTTCCTCCTTGGCACAAACGCCTCTCTCTTCTCATCTGACACCTTCGCATGGTAACAGTAGCCATTAGTAATATGGACATCTGCCCCGCCACCTTCTGCGAATCTGGCCAACGACGGGCACTGTTTCGCAACACATATTATCTCCTCATTACGCGCTACGACTAAGTCATCAATAGACTTTCTGTCCCATGCGGGAATCGTAACCGTATACGCCTGCATCTCCGTCTCCCAATTGTCGGTCCAGGTCAGTTCCTCCGGCACTGTGACATAGGGGTGTACATAGGCTTCAGTTGCCTCATGTACGAAGGCCAACTTTTTCCTCTCCGTTGCTAGACTCAGCTCAAAAGCCTCGTATGAGTCAGTAGCAGTCATCGGATTAATATCCTCCTCCTCTCCATTCTTCACTCCATAAATCACCCGCCGTGCGGCGCAATCGATCACAGCCCCCATCGTAGCCAATTGGTCATACGACAGCAGGATTGAACCGTGGTAATCGGGGACAACATAGAGGTCCGCACGATATACTCGACCGGATTTCAATTTGAAAATTAATGTGACGATGCCCGTAATTTCCGTACGGCTGCCTACCCCTTTTAGGGTCCCCTTTGTTTTTCTAATGTTTTTGTCCACCCATGTCCGGTGACTATTCAAAAACTTCTGGCCGACAATATTAATATTCGCCATCGTATCATTACCAACTTTTAATGTGGTTTGTAAAGTTTCACAAAAGAGGTCAGTGTAGCATAGCGCGTCTGGTCTATGTAAACTAGCCGCTAGCACATGAATTTTTCGTTCTAGGGTTTTGAGTCTAAGCTCAAGTTCCTTGTCCTCTTCTGGTTCTCCCCCCTTTTCCGCCAACTTAACTTCTTGAGTCTCCGGGGCTTCCGGTATCTCGAGTGTCTTTTGGACAGAGTCTGGTACACCGAGTGTACTCGTGTCTATAGCAGAGACTATTGAGTCCTTTGGCGGGGGTACGGTCCGCTGCTTCTTCGTAGGAGGAGACCCAGCCTTTGGTTTCGGCTTCCTCTCCTCCATCGCCTTCTTCGCCTTCCTATTCGCATCATTTATCATATTAGCTCTCGAAGGATGAACTAGCAAGTGCTTACCTTGAGGCTTGTGAGGCTGTGTGCCTTCACCTTCACGTCTAGGAGGAACGGAACCGTTCGTATCCTGTTCATCAACAGTAGGCATAACTGTGACTGTCGGATTAAAAAGAACAGTTTTTATCTCCTTCTCTCTCTTCTTTTCCTCTCTCTTCTCCTCCCGTCAGTCTACGACGACAACACGCTCACCTGAGCCGGTGTCTTCGTCTTGACGTCCCCCCTCCGTAGCGGTATAAGCTTGCTGGGGGTAGTTGGAGCTGGAACTGGTGCTATAATTCCAGTATCCGTGTCCTCTGGGAGGGCGCGCTGGGGTCCGTCCTCCCCTTCCACGAAAGCCTCGTCCTCGTGGTGCCGCCCCTCTTGGTGTCCCTCGGGACCCTCGTGACGATCCTCTCGTCTCTCCTCCTCCTCTAGTCGGCGCCTTTGATCGGCCCGATGTCTCTCTCTTCTCCCTTCTCTTCATTCTGTCAAGGAAGTAAATGATGGCCTCCCGGAACTCCGCATCCGAGACCATATTCGCATTCCACCTCCCCTCCTCCAACTCCTTCTTGTACATGGCGTACATGGTCTTTTTCATGCCTTCGAGCTCTCTAAGGAAAAGATTTCGCTGCCTATCATCAAGAGAGTCGTGGCTGAAGAGGCAATTGCATACTCCTTTCTGCCTCATGCTTACACGCCATGTATGAAAAATAGCGGTAGCACGGCGTCGGCTCATCTCTCCCCCTCTTGAGACTTGCCGTTCGAGTTGCATGTGCTGCTTGAGCACCTCCAACCCCCTGTGTCGCGGCACTGGAGAATGACTCGGTGGCCGTGTCCAATTCGGAACACGCGTCGAGCACCTCCTTGAACAGGTCGCCCGGCGGAGTAGCCGCTACAGTCCTCTCGTATATATTCGTTTCTAAAAAATCCGCCGTCTTCACCGCCGTGAAGGTCGGACAGGACTGTATGATCCTTGCGAGCTTGCTCGGGTGTCGTGTACACAAAGCACTCAGGAAGTACAAAATGATAGACTTCCGGCTATAAAAGAGCCCGTACTTGGCGCTGACCTCAGTGAGGATCGCTGCCAACCTCGTGCCAATGCCCAGCCCTTCGTTCACCTCTTGAAAAATCTCAAACCCAATCAAAGTACCAGTGCACAGGTGCTGATACCCATGAGTTTTAAAGTATTGCAAGAGGACGGCAACTGGCACCGTGCATTGCAGGTCTGAGGCTGCTCTCCTAGCCGCCACCTCTACCGCTCTCATCGCCTTGTACTCCCCAACATCAAACCCTTGTGTGATGATTGATGGGTCCAACAAGGTGTACATACTCCTGTGTTTCGTCCGTTGGATACTGCTTCATACAAGCATCAATTCTTCTGAGCTTGTCTCGAAGGTTCGCATCCGTGTCCTTCTGACTCGCTGTCTCTGCATACAGCGTCAGAGCAGTGGCATCGGACTTTGTATATTTTTGGAAGGCCTGTATGATAGCCTGTCTGTCCTTTTTGTCATTACTGTTGACAATGACAGTGGTAGGCGCTGCCCCCCCGGGGCTTGCTTATCCAATATGGCGGCTCAGTGGCTGGTGCCACCAGTAACTTCGTCATGAGCCGCGGAACCCGAGGAATTTTCTCCGTCTCTCACAGTAAAAAAACCGTTACTTATAAGTGTCACGCTAGCGAGAACCACACTTGTGGGTCGAGGCCGCTCGTTAGTGCCACCCGGGACGTATATGTGTGGGTATTGCTGGAACGGCCGGCCCCTGCTAGAACTCTATCGAAAAAGAAACCGGTATATACGGCTAGAAGAAGGAAATAATGGATTAATATATTATTCTCTTCGATAGGCGGGGTTCGGCCCCGATGCCATTTTGTTCCACGCGGGTAACTGTTGACCTTTAGTGAGACGCGCGCGGCGCGCGCCTCCACCCACAAGTGTGATTCTTGCTACTAGTGCATTTAGGGATGGCAGGATTTTTCCGCAACAAGCGGAGAAAAATCTCCTGTTTTTGCGGTCACAGAAAAAAAGCTACCGGTGGCACCGCCCGCCCGTCACCATACTAGACAACCCAGCCTGGGGGGGGCTGCACAATGTTGTGCCGCGGGGAGGGGGAGGGGAGAAGGGAGAGGGGAGAGGGGAGAAGGGAGAAGGGAGAGGGGAGAAGGGAGGAAAAAAAGGCAGCCGAGCTCTCCGGCCTAAAACGTATGGCGAGGAGCCACCCCAGCCAGGGAAGTCAGGCCTGGTCTGCCACCCGGCCGGAAAAGCCAGGCCTGGTCTGCCACCTGACCGGAAAAGCCAGGCCTGGTCTGCCACCTGACCGGAAAAGTCAGGCCTGGGCTGCCACCCGACCGGAAAAGTCATGCCTAGACTGCCACCTGACCGGAAAAGCCAGGCCTGGTCTGCCATCCGGCCGGAAAAGCCAGGCCTGGGCTGCCACCTGACCGGAAAAGCCAGGCCTGGTCTGCCACCCGGCCGGAAAAGCCTGCCAGGCCAAGCCGCTCGTGCCGCTCGCCTCCCGAAACAAAACCTTCCTTCCGTGGGTCGCCGGTAACCGGTTAAAAGGTGCTTGCTCCCCACGCGATCAGGCTAAACCTCCTGCTTGCTAACAGAGGCCTGCTAGCTAACACCTGGCCTCCGGTCGACCGACGGACGGTGGCCCGCCGCCTGGCCTCCGGCGGCACGAGCGACCAACGGCACGCCGCCAGACGTCCGGCGGCACGAGGGCCAACCCCCCCCCGGGGGTGGCTAGCGGGCGGGGAGGAGGACCGACTCCGTCGGGCCGCTGGCTCGGGCGCCCAGCGCCTGGCGGCACCTCCCCCCCCCCCCCCCCCCCCTTAACCCGTGGTCTCGCCCCCCGTCTCCGCCCCCTCCTGGGCACCCTGTGTGCCTCCCACCTCCGCGCCCCCTCCCCGCACGCTCCCCCCCCCCCCCCCCCCCGTGCGGAGGCGGTCGGCGCGCGCAGTGATCTAAAAGCCACCCCTCCACAACCGTGGACCCGAGTGTCACCGAAAGCCCAAACCTGACCTGGCCGGAGGAGGATGTTGTCGGGCAAGCGCCAGCTCCCGCTGGCCTACCTGGGGCCCGTTGGTACCCAGGCCACGCTGGAGCTCTTGGCTGACCTAGCCCTGCTGGGCCAAGGCACGTACGGCTCGGTCTTCAAGTGGGGGAAGCGCGCCGTGAAGCTAGTGAAGGATTGTTCCCGGGAGGAGGAGGGGGGCTACGAGCGGCTACAACGGCTGGGGGTGGGGCCGACCGTGTACGAAATCCAGGTGCTGCACAGCCCCAGCGCCAGCAAGTGGCTGCGCCGGCGGCTGAAGCGGACGGGACCCCTCGTCGCGGCCCTCGAACGCCTGCTGGACCTGCGCGGTTGTGATTGTCACGAGAGCCAGCGCGAGGCACGGGAGCGCGCCGTGACCCACTGCCTGATCCTGGTGCACCTCGAGGCCTTCGACACGGACCTAGGCAAATACCCGCTGCCCGGCTCGGTGTCTCGCCTGGCCACTGACTTGGTGGGGCCCGTCGCCCGGCTGCTCCAGCAGGTGGTTGTGAAGGGGGGCTGTTTTCCCTTCGACGCCAAACCCGCCAACGTGCTGCTGAAGCTCAGTGAAGCGGACGGGGGGGCCCCGCGGCTGGTGCTGACGGACCTGGATGAGGCGACCATGTATTTCCTCCGTGAGCCGAGCGAAGCGGCGTCGGGCGCGGCCTTGTTGTACTTTCTCAGCGCCTGCCGCGGCGACGCCCCCCTGGCACTGTGGCACCTGCCGGGCTGGCAGGTGTCGAAGGCCACGGCGCGTTTTCACACGGCCTGGGACCTGCTGCAGTGTGCCATCCTGCCCCGCGGCGGTTGGCGCTATTGGACTCTATATGCGGTGGACGCCCTGGTGGAGGACTGGGAGGCCTACCTGCGCTTGCTGGCCAAGCACCTGCAACACGCCGAGGCACCGAGCCGGCCGCTGACGACCGCGTGGCTGCGCAGCTGCCTGCGCAGCAACGGGCTGCCCGAGTCGCGCACACAGACTTTCTGGCGCCCGCTGACCGCTGGCGGCAGCCCGGAAGCGGCGCTGGCGGACGGACACTCGCTGTTGGACATCTGTCTGTTCGCGGCCAAGCGTTGTTTGCGGCTGCTACACCAACCGCGCCTGGATTGTTACGGCGCGATCCAGGAGATTGCTAGTAGGTGTTGCGGCGGGTGGCTGCGCATGTGCCTAGAGTTTTTGGGGCCGTTGGTGCAAGCCAGGTTCCGGGTGCAGGAACAGGACAGCTCGTCGCCGGGACCGGAGAGAAAGCGGGCGCGGCCGGCTGACAGCCCCGCCGGCCGCGCGGTCGAGGCCTCCTAGCAGGGCGGGCGCTTCCCCCCCCCCCCCCCCCCCCGCGGGGCTAGCGCCTGTACCAGGCAGACACAATAAAAACCAGTGACCACTGACCTGCACCCAAGACGTACGAGCGCCGGTCTCTCTCGCGGCCCGCTGGGCCCAGCTAGCCCAAGCCTGTCCCCCGCCCGCCCCCTCCCCTAGCAGCCGGGCCGGCGCGTGCAGCCGGGGCCGGCGCGTGCGCACGCGCCTGGTGTGCGCGTGGAGGGGGGGGGAGGGCGCCCGCCCTCCCCGCGCCTGCCCCGCGCGTGCCTTGTGCCCCCCCCCCCCCCCCCTGCGTGTGGGGGAGGCGTGCGGTCCGCGCGCCTGACGACGAGGCCCCCCCCCCCCCCCTAGGCACGGGGGGCAGGGGTGCTGCTCCCACCAAAACCCAACTATGGCCAAACTAGCCAGCCCAGAGCCTCGTCGGCAGCCCCCACCTCCACCGCCCCCAGGCGCCGCGCCGACGGCTCTGTCGCCGCCCGGGCAGGACCCGGTGGGCCTGCTGGACGGCCACAGCACGCCGCTGGTCCAGGGGCTGGACGTGGCCCGCGCGCGCCTGCACCAGGCCAAGCAGGCCCCGGGGTACGTGCACGGCCGCTACGGCCTGCCGGCCGCGTCCGACCCCCCGTGCTCGGTCGGCGTACCCCACCTCGCCGTGCCGGCGCAGATCCGCCAGGCACTGCTGTCGTCGCTGGCGCACCGGTACGTGTGCGCAGCCGGGCCGTGGGGGGCGACGGTGAGCTTGCGTGGCGTGTGCGAGGCCGACACGCAGGAGGGCTGCGTCTGCTGGTCCTGCGGCCTGCGGCGACGGCAGCCGTGTGAGCCGCGTGCCTGGCGCTGCCACTGCTGGGGCTGCACCATTGCGCACCGCTTCTCAGAGCGGAGGCTCGTGCTGTACTGGGCAGCCGAGCGGGACGATGAAAGGGCGGCGCTGCTCAAGCTCGGGGTACGCGTGATGGCCCTGCTAGACCTCGGGGTCCAGACGCCCGCTAAGCTCTGGCAAGAAGCGCGCCTGGCGGACTTGTGCCGGCGCCCCGCCTGGCGAGCGCACCTGGAACCACTGTGCGCAGCCCTAGGGTGCCACGAGCGGTGGCGGCAGGCCGCGGGCGCGCGTGAGCCGTCGGCCGCCGCCCTCTCCGCGTGGGCGGCGCCGGGGGAGGAGGCACTGGAGCCAGAGCCGGCGGCGGCGCCGAAGCGCCTGTTGGCCGTAGTGTCGGAGCCCCTGGCCTCCAACTGCCGGTGCCGGCTGTGCGGCGTGTACAACAACCTGGGTACCTTCAGCCTCCGGGAGCAGGACAGGGTGTGGGCAGAGCACGGGCTCGCGCCGCTGGACCCGCTGGTGGGCGAGCCCGGCGGCAGCGTGGGGGGGCGGAACCGCTGGGCCATGCGCCGGCAGACCAGCCTGCAGCGGGTCGTGTCCTGCAGCCAGAATTGGTGGCTGTGGTACGACTCCCGGGGGGGAATGCTCTTCCACCCCCGCCGCGACGTGTACTACGAATTTGCGCAGACCCTGCGTGCCCTGACCAAGCTGCAGCACCTGGTCCAGTATGCGGAGGAGCGGCCCCCGGGGGAGGGGAACGTCCTGCTGTACTCGTGCGACAACGGCCGACAGGAGTTGTGCGTGCTGCTAGCGTACCTGCCGAGTGGGCCGGAGCTCAGGGCGGAGTGCCGGAAGCGACAACGCCACGGCGTTTTTCTGTCCACCAGCGCTCTCTACTTGCACCCCCTGGCTACTTCCCAGTGGCTGACCAGGGCACAGGCGGGAGTGGGGCGCTTGGACGCTCGTGTCCGGTACGTGGTCGCCATGTTCGACGCGGCGCAGGCCGGCTCGGAGGCCGGCGAGCTGGACGGGCTGCAGCCGGTGCAGCCGGTACTCTTGTACTTTACGCAGTGTGGCCGTTAGTGGGCCGGCCGGCGCAGCTGGGTCATTTGTCCCCAGGTCGCTTTCATTAAAGAAATAGAAACCTACTACTACGACGACCGACTGGACTAGCGAGGCTAAGCAGTCAGCCAGGCTGCTTCAGCCAGACTGAAAGGAAGGGGAGAGGTGGGGGCGCGAAAGAGGTCCGCCGGGCGCGCCGGGCCGCTCTCCGTAGGCTCCAGGCCGGTCCCGCCGTCTTGGGCGGGCGCCAGCTTGGGCGTGGTAGGCTCTCGACACGGAGGTGCTAGGCTCGGCGGCGGCGGCGCCGACACCCCCCGGTTGACCAGGCGCGGGACCGGCAGCTCGGCCAGGCGCCGGAGCGGCAGCCCGGCCGGGCGCGGGAAGGACAGCTCGGCCAGGCGCCGGAGCGGCAGCCCAGCCGGGCGCGGGAGCGGCAGGGAGGACTGGCGCGTGTAGGGGGTGCGTGCCGGGGTGGCGGGGGCTGGCTGAGGGGGCGGGTGCAGCGCGTCCTGCTCTGCTATCTCTTTAGGCACACGAATGTTAAAATAAAGCAAAATATCATTTGGTTCATTCATGCATCTGTCATAACATAACATAGCACTCTCCAACTCTCCAGCAGGCAATACGGACTCTCCCTCACTTACCTTGTACTTATTGATATCAGAATCTAGCATCTTCTCTAGTCTGTCATCAAATTGAACAAAGTGAGATGGCTTATGTTGTTTTCTAACTTTTAACTTCTCTTTGGGGGCACACTTGTGCTTCATTATGCCTGTGCGCACTTTACTCTCCCAGCCCTCTCCGTATGTTTTCTCTGCCCACTCGTCTCCCCAATCTCTTGCAAGAACTCTCACTCTCACTCCCTCTAGTTCCTGAACCTCAACTACTTTTTCTTTTCGTTTTAGTTCACTATGCGGTCGTGATGGTGGTTGTTGTGCTTGTGGTGCTTGTTGTTGTGCCTGTCGTCTTATTCGTTTTCCTTCTTGAACTATGTTAGCTTCTGTGATCTTGTCACTCTGCTCCCATGTTCTTCCTTTACTAGGCTGCTCACTCTCCTCATATGCTCTTCTCTCATGTTGTGCTTGAGGGTCAGATGCATCTGTGAGTGTGTGTTCATGTCCCAGTCCTGTGTTGGTTGTCTGTGGGGTTGTGTCGGTGGGATGGGGTGCAGCTGTCGGTGTGGTGTCGATGTCCTGTCTTGAAAAGCTATCTTGTGTTTGTGTGTGTTTGTGATCTATGCTGACTCCCCCTGTGTCCCCTTCATACTCCCCCTGTCCTTGTTGATTATCTGACTGACTAACATCATCGACATTGTCATATGTGTCGTCATCGTCATGAGTCTGTGTCGTGTCCTCTTGTGTGTGGGTGGTGGTGACTGTGGTGGTGGTGGGTGTGGAGTGTGTTTGTTCAACATCGACATCCTTACTCTCACTCTCCCCCTCAGCTACATCCTCATCCCACTTGACTGTTCTCTCTGGATGTGCTTCCTTCCCTATTACGTACGGGTTAAACCGCACGTTTCTAACTCCTGTTACTACTTTTCTACCGTCCCACACTCTATACAACTATCTAAATAAGTCATACCCTACTAGCATAACTTTCTTTCCTCTAAACTGTCCCTTTCTACCTTTGCCTGTATACATTACTCCCATGCAGCCTATCGGTCTAAGGTTTTTAAAAACGGTTTCATTCCCAATAACTGCTCAAATGGGGACATCCCCTTCCGATGCACTGGGTGGCAGGCAAAATGTTATGTAGAGTGGTTGCCGAATGCTCCATCTCTGCCCAGAAAGAAATGGGCAGGTGGGTATGGTAACGCATGGCTCTTGCGGCCCCAGCCGTAATGTCATTGGCTTTTTCAGCGATAGGGTTACCATCTTTGTCTCCTGTTGCTGAAGTTTTCCAAATAAACTGACTAGGCTTCCAACACTGTATCACCTCTTTCGGGACATCAAACTCTTGATCACATGATTCTAATTTTCTTGTACTTTGTTTCCTGTCTGTCTCTCGTAAAATGCTACCGCCTGCTTAATGAGGTCAATAAATTCGTTCTTATGCGCAAGATAATAATCCTTGATAAACAACGAGTAATCGTCCGTGACCGAAAATTTGTGTATCTTACAGTGTATTGACCGTGCTGACCACGTTCCGGTGTCTATGTGTAATACTACTCCTGGCTTACTAGCTATCTCTACCGTATTAACTTTAAACCTAGGCAACTGCTTTGCCTTACCTATCATGCATGATTCACAAATTTCTACTTTCTTCTCATCTCCTACTAGCTTTATGCCTAATGCATTTGCCAAAGCTCTCATCTTCTTAATGCTATAGTGTCCACATGCATAATGGAACAATTCTATATCTACCTTTCTAATCGCACCAGGCTTGCAGGGATAAGATGCAGACAGCGTTACCTCTCCTGCTGTCTGCCTACGCTTCTGTCTTTCTCTCCTGGGGTTTCCCTCCCCTTTTACCCCACCACACCCCTATTCTTATTCTGTGGGGGTTCACAACGCTCATTTATGTCCAATGGGGTGTTAAATTCATCGTCCCATCTGTAAAGAAGGGTTGACATGAGCCTACCTCTGACAAGTACGTCTTTCTCCTCTAGTCTTATGGGGTGTTTGAGTATGACTAGCTGTCCCTTTTGGTAAATGATTGACCGGTGATGGGTATTATCCATGCTGCATGTTGAAGCAATATTCACGGGTAACCTGGCGTCAAGGAGCATTGGCCTTGCCACCGTAATTGATATACCGTGTCCGTTGATACGCGTCACTCTTGCAGTCACCTCCTGTCCTATCTCACACTCTCCATTACCTGTAATTAGCTTGACAGGGGGTACGGACTTGATGTCGTGTAATATTTCAGGGTTGCATGCAATGTCTCGGGACGACCCGCTATCCTGAACTATCGTGCTCTTTTTGTCTCGCCCCCCTTCCCCATCTAACACTAGTGCGTAATTCTGTTTGCTGTTCTTGTGTTGTGATGGTGCTGGTGGTTGTAAGGTGTTGCTGTTTTGGGTCTGTGTTGGTGGGGATAGTGTTGTGCGTGCTGCGTGTGCTATATACACTCCCTCTATCGCTCTCATCACATCTGTCAAGAACTCATCTAGCACTAACTTCCCTTCACTCACTCTCTTTACCTCACCTCTGCTTTCCCTAATTTATAATGCATGTTGTTGTGAGTTGTTGAGCGAGCTGTTCTATGTCTTTGAAAGTGATGATGGGTGGCGTGTTGGTGTGTGGTTGGGCTTGAGATGTTGGACCTGATTGTGGCATCGGGGTTGCTGCTGTGCCTTCCCGCTGCTTCCCCTTGGCCTCCCCGGTCCCTACGGCAACACTGGGCAGTCCGGCAGATGCAGGACTCCCACTCTTAGCGTGAGTCTTCTTGATGATGCCATGCTTCTGAAAATATTTCTTAACATTACCTTTTCGCGTAAATGTCAAAAATTCCGGGTCAACATCATCATCATCCAAGCATGATGCCATTGCCATATCATGTCTGATCTCATCAGAACATCTAGAGTCAGGTGTGTTTTTGCGGTGATGTCTCTAGACGCTTACTCCCCCTCACTTCCCTTTTCAGTCCTTTCTGCTCACTCTCTCCCTCCCTCTGTGGAGATTGGTTGGTGAACGTGGTAGTGAGGTTGTGCGGTATGACTATGCCTCTTGCTTTTGCATCTTCTCGCAAACCACTCTCGTCTGGGTAGTAAGGGGATTCAGGAGGACGGAGGTCTGGGCTGACAGCTAGGTCAAGTAAAGGATACTCCTTGTGTTGCTTTTTCGCATAATAACCGCAAAATAACCCACAGGTCAACCTAGAAGCTCGCATAGCATTTGGACCCCTCTTGTCTTTTTCAAGTGAGATCTGACAAGGACTGTTCTTTTGTTCTTGCCGTGACACTTAAGGGACCTCGGTCTCTCTTTGCTGTACCTCTCAATGGTTGTCAGAGGTGTTTTGGGGACTGGGTTTTGACGCTGTGGGGTGTTAGTGGAGGTGTCCCTGGTTAACTGACTCTGAGAGCGTGAGATTGGTGTGGCGGGACTCCCTCCGTCACTTCTATTCTTTGTACCAACTTATTTCATAGAATAGAATTTGTTAATATAATGCGATAGGCCGTATTAGTTCACAATTGGGGACTTTAAGTTTATTGTTTGGACTGACTCTAGACAAATTGACTCATATTATTTCGGTAAGACTGAACATGACATTTGTAGTTGTTAGGTTAGAGCACGCGTTTGCAAAGCGCGCCAATTTGTACCTCAATCTGTGTATTAGTAAAGTATCTCAGATTTGCCAAATCAAGCAAGTCACTAAGTGCTCCGGTACTGAACACCATTCTGACTCAAGTATTAATATAAGGGTTATGTCCTCTTCTGCGCTAAAGGACGCTGCGACCGCTGTTCTTCAAGGGAAGGCGCCTAGGTTCAAGGACGGAGTGTCTGGACGGAGCTGGGATGACTGGTACGCACAAGTTCGGGCGGACCTTGCGTCAATCGAATGTTGGGAATACGTGAGGCCGTTGCCTCATGTGCTTCTATGGCGAATCGAAGTTGAAGCGAAGCTACGAGCTGAGGCCAAGGAAGCTAAGGAAGCTGCGGCACGGCAGAGGCGTGGGGATGCTGACAACAAGCAGCATGACCAGAAGCACGACCTGACTCCGGTTCAACGAAGGAGAATTCTGGCCAGAAGGGCTCAGATCTTCATGTGGATATACAAAGGATTGGAGTACGGGGCTGCGTCTGAGCGCATTGTACGGCATTTGGTACGGGAGGAGCAGCTTCGACCGGAGGAGTTATTAAGGATGCTTCGTCAACGGTACCAAGGAAATGACGCGCATCAAAAGCAGCAACGCAACAACATGGTCTGCGCATGGAGATTTAATTGTAAAGAGGATTCACGTGCTCAACTCAGTGACTTTGAGTCACATTGCCACTTCTTGGAAGCTCACGGGGAACCGATCAGCGCTACGCTACGGATGCAATTCATTAAGACAGCGCTAGAGAAATGTGAGCACAGGAATATGTGGAAGTCTTTTCTGGATGCTCAAGTGGCAGCGCCCTCGGCAACATGGGAAGACTTCAGGCAACTCTTCGAGAGGAGAGTTATTGCGAATGAAGCGATGTCGAAGGAGGAGAGGGCAATGGGCACGGCAATGGTGGCAACGCAGCAGCAGCGGACTAAAGACATCCCGAACAAGGAAGGGAGAAAGCTTGAATGCTATAACTGTGGCAATCCACACAAATACTTCACGTGCACGATTAAGTGCAGAATCCCCGGTCACGACCACCAGGGCAGAAGGTGCCCAACGCTGAAAGATCGTTATAGAAAAAAAGATGCAGTCGGATGGGAACCAGAAGATCGCAAGCCAGAAGCCGAACGGAAACGGAAATGTGGTTCAGAATGGCGCGAAGCCGGGGGAGAAGGCTGGCAAAAAGAAGGCCAACAACGGTGTTCCGGGCGTATCGTGTCTCGCTGTGACGATGACTGACATGGACATCCCAAGGACGTTCGAAGCATACCTAACTCCAGCTGCGGACGGGGGAGGACTGGTCAGAGTTGGAGCTAGAAGCAACGAAATGACGCGAGCGTCTGCGTTCATGGCTGTGGCTAATCCTATCATCTATCTGGGTGAAGAGGAGAAGGAGGTGCCTGGAAAGGTTAGCAACGGGAAGGTCAACGTCGCAGACTTCTGGACGTGCTTCAACAATGCATGCATCAGCGAGCTACGCTATTGGAATTAGTTCTACAACTTCGAAGTGGTTCCGAGTGATTGGGAGATCTACGTCAAGGGGCTCGAGAGGGAAGTCGGTCTGGACACACCGGAGGCGATACTGAAGCGGGTTCCGAGAGAGTGTGAGTTCTGTGCTTTGACTGCAACAAAGAAATGCGGCCATTGCAAGATGGTGTACTGCCGCGGACAATGGTGTCAGAAGCAGGACTGGAAGACCCACAAGATCTTCTGCAAACTTACTCAGACGGAGGAAGTTAGGCCGACGTGGAAAGCGGTGATGGAAAATGAAGCCTCTGCTCCGGGAACAGGCTACGGTGGGCACGCATCGACGGTGGCGGTGATGAGGGCAGACATGGCGTATCAGCGGATGCTTCGCTTCTTCCACGAGGGACCGGAAACTGGTAAGATTGGGCTAATGCCTAGGTATAACCGAGAGCTACGGATGCAACCGGCGGTGGAGGTGATGGAATGGATTGATGTGAGCTGGGAAGCTCTCATGCAAGCCATAGAAAAGGCTGAGCACGACAATGAACGGATGATCCTTCGTGAAAGAGCGCGACAGTTTCCACCGCCCTACACGATAGCTCAAGAAGAGAAAAAGGTGATGGTTGGCACTTCAACTGTGTGTGGAAGAGGACCAGATCCGGATGCGGTTATACGGCGTCATCAAGGGCAAGGAGGGACGAATGTATCGGCAAACAGGACGGTTGGGACGTGGAACGAGATGGGGACGACGATCACGGTTGGGACGGATGGGGGAGAGGACCCTGCGGCCACTACGATGGACGATGGAGCAGAAAGCGAGGATGGGGAGGAAGAAAGGAAGCTCCCTAACACCCCGATGGATGGCGAGCCTGCAAGCATGATGGCGCATGAAGGGAAAGAAGGGGTGGATAAGGCATCTATCTATCTCGACAGTGGGTCGACAAAGCACCTCGTACCTGACGCATCTATGTTGAACGACAAGCGAGAGGAAGGGTTGGACCTTAGAGGCATCGATGGACCTACCAAGACAACAGCAGTGGGTAGAATGCGGTTTGTTGGGATGACGGGGAAGAGCCTACCTCAAGATGTTACCATCGAGGAGACCTACTGTTTGGAATCGCTTGACCGTGTGCTATTCTCCGCGGGGCAGCTGCAAAAGAAAGGTTACGGTATAATATTGCAAGACGACGGTTTCTTCGTTACTAGGAAGAAAATTAGTGTGCGCCCCGAAGAAATGATATTGGTAGGCGACTTTGACCCTGAAACCTGCTAATACAGGTTTAGGACTTCACAAGCTTCGAAAGTGAAAGAAGAAGGAGAGGTGTACAGTCCCGATTTACCGCGCCCGATTTACCGCGCCTGGAAATCTTAGTCCCGATTTACCGCGCCCTGTGCTTAATGTGCATATTTCGACACCGTTTCACACTTATATTTTGTCTCACTATTGCCTCACTATTGCCTCACTGTTGCTTTACTATTCCCTCACTAATGCCTTACTATTGCCTCACTATTGCCGCACTATTACCGCACTATTCCCTCACTATCCAACACCCAACAAAATATAGGAATATTTCGACACCGTTTTACACTTACATTTTGCCTCACTGTTGCCTCACTATTGTCTCACTATTGCCTCACTATTGCCTTACTACTGCCTCACTATTGCCTCACTATTGCCTCACTATTGCCTCACTATTGCCTCACTATTACTCCACCATTCCCACACTATCCAACACCCAACAAAATATAGGAATATTTCGACACCGTTTCACACTTACATTTTGCCTCACTATTGCCTCACTATTGCCTCACTATTGCCTCACTATTGCCTCACTATTGCCTCACTATTGCCTCACTATTGCCTCACTATTGCCTCACTATTGCCTCACTATTGCCTCACTATTGCCTCACTATTGCCTCACTATTGCCTCACTATTGCCTCACTATTGCCTCCCTATTGCCTCACTATTACCGCACTATCCAACACCCAACAAAATATAGGACAAACAACAAAGATAAAGAAAAAACGAACAAAAAAAGGGGAAAAAAGTAACGAAACATTTATTACGTACATTCAAAAATCATACTTACTTACATCCGCATTCACGAAATGTATTACTACAAGGCAGGGGGGGGGGGGCGGCTTCGGGGGTGTTCTGTTCGGAAATTGAAAGTACCGCCACACTGTTTGCATTCTACAACACAGTTTGACAACAGTAACATCATTACTATTGCACTATTGCCTCAATACTGCCTCACTATTGCCTCACTATTGCCTCGCTACCCAAAACACCTACTACAAATACACAGAAACACAAACTTGAAAATAATACAAACTTGAAAAAGTAAATATGTAATAGAAAATGAATAACAAAGAAAAAAATTGAAAAGAAAATGGGACAAATAAGTTACAGAAAAATAATACAAACATACAAATAATTATAATTACCTTCGCGACCACGGGGTGTGTTACAGAAGGGGAGGAAGAGGGGGTT
>WBZZ01004767.1:32500-57500 GCA_019918135.1 Paulinella micropora | reverse complement strand
CAAAAGCAACAAGACACGACATGGTCCACACAACATCCCATACACTCATAGACATGATAATCACCAATATAAATGCCAACATAGAATCAAACATCATAAGCCCATGCATATCAGACCACCACCCCATATACGCAATAATACACCCACACAAGAAAGCCAGACACAGACAACACACCCAGACTCACCAAAAACATATACTACAAAAATAGAGACGCAATCCTAGCAAACCTCAAAACACAGCTAGAATACATCACACAGGACAACACAGAAAGCAGCGACACAAACCAAAAATTTAGAAACATACAAACAACAATAACAAAAGTAATAGAACACTTCGAACGAAAACGCAAGCAATCCAATAGAAGAAAAAGCTGGTGCAGCCCCATAATAAAGAGACAAATAAGAAAAAAGCACCTACTATATAAAAAATGGAGAGATGACACGACAACAGAAAACAAACAAGCATACAGAACACAGAGGTACAAAGTCGACAAAATAATACACAAAGCCAAACAAGACGAAGTAATGAAGACGCAAGAAGAAAATAAAAACAACCCAAAGAAACAACACAGAAAACTCACAGAGTTAGTACCTAACAACAAACCACCGAGAGCATCGCCAACCACGATACAGTACAACAAGAAAACGATCATTACATAACAATAGGCAAAAAAACAAGCAACAACAAACCAACAACCGAACATAGACAACAACAAGAAGAGAGAGCGGAAGAAAACAAACAAACACATCCAAGCTTTAAACTACATAACACAACAGAAGACATTGTAAACAAAACACTAAAAAAATAAACAGAGATAAAGCAGAGGACATATACAAAATAAAACCAACACTTATTAAAGACATGCGTGCTTTCCTCACACCTATACTCACCAACCTCTTCAACAAAGCCATAAATGAAAATAAATACCCAGACGCACTCAAAACAACAAAAGTAATAGAACTATACAAAGCCAGCGACACAAGCATGCCAGCTAACTACAGACCGATATCATTACTACCCATAATAGCTAAAGTATTTGACAAAATAATAAATAAACAAATAATGGACCACCTAACAAAACACAACATAATATCACATACACAATACGCATTTAGACCTAACTCAAGCACAACCATGATAGTCCAAACCATAATAAACCAAATACAAAAACATAAAGACAAAGAGGAGCTAGTACTAGCTCTGTGTAGACCTCTCGAAAGCATACGACACAATAGAACATTCAAAGCTACTGGACAAACTTCGACGAAATTTTAATTTCAACGAAGGCACAGTCCAGTTCTTTGCATCATACTTCTCGAATCGCATTCAAGAGGTCCACACACAATATGCCAAGTCACACAAACGCACCATCACACATGGCATCCCACAAGGCAGCACACTCTCCACCACCTTCTTCCTACTCTACATAAATGACATAATCAATATTATACAACAAGGAACAGTATACACATATGCAGACGACACCACACTCATAATAACAGCTAAAAATCCTAAAAACCTACAAGAAAAAACACAAACAGAAATAACGAAATTAATCAGCTACTTCCATTCTAATAACCTAGTACCCAACCCAACAAAAACAACATACACAATTTTCCATAAAACAAAACAAAATATCACAATAACAATAAACAACCACACCCTCGAGCAATGCCAACACGCAAAACTCCTGGGCATAACACTACAACATAACCTTAAATATGACCAACATATTAATAACATAATCCGTAAACTCCAACCCACAATCAACTCATTACTATATGCTAAAAAATATCTTAACATAAAAATAATGAAACAACTATACTAAACACACATATACCCACACCTTATACAAAACATTTCCATCTGGGGGACGCATGACAACAAAAAGAAATATATACAACCACTCATAAAAATACATAAAAAATAATCAGAATAATTGCAAAAACACACTACCGCGCACATACCAAACCAATCCTAAATCAACTCAAACTGCTCGACATCACCCACCTATATACACTCCGTGTATGCATAGAAAATCACCCATTCATTTACCTTAAAAAACACCTCAACAGACCACTCCACAATAACACCTTTACACCAATCAATACCATACACCCATACAAAACCCGATACTCAACAAAAGGCAGCCTCTTTGTTAACCACAAAGACCCATACCTCACCAAGATCTTTGCAGATCAATGGAAGTCAATCCCAAAACATATAACAGATGAAACCATTCAAAAAAGGACTAACTGCATATATACTAAAACACCAACAAACATCATAATACATATAACATACGCACACTCGCGAAGAAGAAGAAGATATATATATATATATATATATATATAGAGAGAGAGAGAGAGAGAGAGAGGAGAAGAACACTAGACTTGCTCCTTTGTCTGCTACCTGAAGAAGAACTCTCCGAATCAATCGACGTATATGGTCAACCACGCCCACACCCAACGTCCCCGCCCTCTCATTTTTCTCATGAAAAAAAAGAGAGGGGGGGGCGCCACACATACGTTATACGACTACGTATACAGCTTTACAATTACATATACCCATAACATAACTTAATAATATATCACCGCGCAATATATCTAAGCAAAAATATTAATTTTAATAACTATAATACAATATTAATACTGAGCCGCTGAATACTAATTTTAATATTAATATCTTCTTTAATACACTCAACTGAATAACTAGGTTTCCACCTTTGATAAAGGTATAACTTACTAGCTATACTTTTCACGTGGACGTTCCCTGAGTCCAATTGTAAAAAAATTGTTCTCTCAATAAAAGCGAAGAAGAGAGAGGGAGAGAGAGAGAGAGAGAGAGAGAGGGAGAGAGAGAGAGGGAGAGAGAGGGAGTAGCCAGGTATAGCAAGACTATCCTAGTCTGCGAGTAGAAGTAGTAGTTGTAGTAGTTTAATAGGAAGCAGTTCCCCTTACGGACTATACAAGACAAACCAGAAGCAGGACTACTGGGATGACTTACTTCAAGCGAAAATAATCTATACAAACTGAAAGTCCAAAAGAACTCCTAACTAAACTCAAGTCTCAGGATCCAAAGCCTCCATAACGCCAACCACAAATCCGGAAAAAAAACCAGAAAAAAACAACCAGAACCAAAATCCAAAAACGACGAAAAATAATTTGGTCCAGCAAACCAGGGTACGCAGCGTAGCTGGTTTGCGGTCTTTTTCGGCCCCTGAAAAATGTGTCGGCCCCAACACCTAACGTTATGGTTACTCTATTACATTTCTTCGACTGGGCGCGGTCGAGTTTATTTCCAGAAATTTTGGATTGGGCCGGCAGAAACGTTGATCAGCTGATCCAACATTTTCTCTCTCTGCCGGCCCAGGTGAGGTTGCATTTCAACATTTCCTGCCAAAATTCAAATTCTGCGTGGTAAGGTTTCAGAATTCCCTAAGCAAAGCTCTGAGTTGCGCATTCCTTTGACAGCAAAGGAAAGTTTCTCTAGATCTCTGTTCTCTCTCTGTCCTCTCTCTGTCCTCTCTCTCATCTATCTCTCTCTCTCTATCTCTCTCTCTGTCCTCTCTCTCTGTCATCTCTCTCTCCTCTCTACTCTCTCTATAGTAGTATAGGGAGCCACTTTGGCACACTTTTTCGATGCATTTGAAGCACACAAACCACACAAGGAGCAGTTATTTAGTTTTGATGCTACCTATTCTCTCTAAGTTCAAAACAACAATTTTATTCAAATCTCTCTTACTATGAATTTCGTTCTATTTTCCGACATAATCAGACTTTCAGTCATGATTGAATTATGTGGTAATGCTGTAATGCGGTACCGTGGTACCGCGCACTCTAAGGTTTAGGTGGTTTTCTGTTTCTATTTCCTTTTCTGTTTTGCGGTGTGTGATTTTAAGTTTTTCAATTTTTCCTGATCTGGACATTCATTATTTCCACTATCTATTTATAAGCAGACAAAAGAAAGAAAAACGGCTACCTATTGATATTTGAAAGCAGACCGCTACGATTGTAGTTTTCAAACATCGTTAAAATTTTTTTTAAATTATTTAAAGAAATAAAATATTTGTATTATATATAGAGAGAAATGACAACTTTGAAAATTTACAAAATCTTTAATGCTGAAGACCAAACCGACAAGGAATATTACATAGGAAGCACAATTCAAAAAAGATTATCAAGCAGGTTCAGTCATCATAAATTACTCTGCAAGAAAGGAATTAATAGAAAGTTATACAATCATATGAAGAATAAAGGACTTCAAAATTTTAAGTGTGTTTTAATTCACGAGGAAGTAATTGAAAATTACAACATTGATAAACAAAGGGCGGTTGAACAGAAATATATAGATAAATTGAAACTACATTAAATTTAAATAATGCTATTGGTCCTAATATTACTGATGGAACAAGAGAACTGCATAAATTTGATGAATGAGAATTTAAAGATGAGAACGAAAGGAAAAGAATTGAATATCAAAAACAATACCACAAGCAATATCATAAACAATATTATGAAAAAGAAAGAAATAAAGTTAGAGAGTATCAAAAGCAATACTGGGAAATAAACAAAAACATTTTAAATTGTAAGCAAAAAGAGAGATTTGATAAAATAAGAGAGAGTAAAAAATATTATTTTGAGTTATGTAAATTTATAGGTGTATCTCAATCAGCACTTATTACACACAATAAATCCAAAAGACATATTTCAAAAAATGAAAAAAATTTAATTTATATTTAAATGATTGAAAATTTATAAATATAAAAAATTTCTATTTAATATTTAATTTAAAAAAAATTGACTCACTGATATACTATTATCAAACATGGAGACACACACATATAACGGCAAGGTCTACAGGTTGGATAGATTAAGGGAATATAAGATAAATTACGAAATAAAGTCTGTCAGGGGTCGGGATGTGCTATATATCAAACCGAAGGTAAGGGGGTATAAAATTGATACACCGACAGCCCAAAACTACTTGAACCAAGTGAGAGGTGCGGTGTATTTTGAGCACCATGCTATACCAATAGCGCCACCTTTACCTACGATTGAAGAGAAAAAAGAGATGAAAGAAAATTACAGAGACTTGTTGCGGTATGGTAATTATGATATCATGAGGGACGACAGCAAGGAACACGAACTAGGAATAAATGAAAGCCGATATGCGGTAAGGATTAACGGCAACTTCCGATCATTCACGATGCGCGATGTGATAAGATTTATTGAGATTGTGTTGAACGACTTTGTAAAACGACAAGCGCCCGAAGATAAGGTTAGCCTAGGTATTGAGTTTGTTGATTACTATGGAAAAGTATCAACAGGCTTGCACAAAGTTAATAAAATCTCGGTTGAAAAAGTTTTAGAAAGATTGTCGGCAATATTTCAAAGCAACGAAAGTCTTTACATGGATGAGAACGGAATAAACTTTGATAAATTAAAATTTGTGTTGAAATCTGTTAAAATGCAGACTGGTGGGACAAGGCTACAGGTTTTGAACAAATTAGATATCTACAGAAAGAAAGGAGTAATCTGTATTACTAACAGCGATAACTTATGCTTAGCACGAGCAATCGTTGTAGTCAAAGCAAAAATTGAAAAACATCCAAAATACAAGACAATACTAATGGGAAAAAGAAAGATACAGCAGGAAATGGCAGAGGCTTTACACGATGAAGCGAAAGTCATTAAGGATGTGTGTGGAATACCAGAAATTAATACATTTGCTAATCACATTAAATACAATCTGGTTATTGTTGAATTTCCTGACAAAGTCGTTTATAAAACAGAACTACTTGATGCGAACGGAGAACGGCTGACTAACCTTTACATTCTAAAGACTGAGGGACATTACGATGCCATAACTAATATGAAGTCTATGATAGGAAAAAAGAATTTCTGTGAGTTATGTCTAAGAGGGTATAAGGAAAGGCACGCATGCGAAGCCAAATGTAGTATCTGCGAAACCAACGGATGTAAGGGAATAAATGACAAGAGCCAGTGGAAAGAATGTGAGAAGTGTAATAGAAAGTTTCCAAACACTGAATGCTTTAATAATCATAGGACGACAAACTGCGATATTAAAGCGAAATGTAAATCGTGCGGGCTGAATTACAGAAAGAAGGATGAGCACAAATGCGGATATGCGAAATGCCGAAATTGCAAACTAGTGAAACCGCTTGAACACCAGTGCGAAATAGTCCAAAAAGAAATCTTACCGCCGTCAGAGCAATACATATTCTTTGACTTTGAAGCGACACAGGACACAGGCGAGCACATTGTTAATCATGCGGAAAGCCAGTATTACGACGGAAGGGGCCCCGCCCCTTTCCAAACCCTTGACAAAAAAGGTGGGGGTATGGTAGGGGGTGAAACCCCCTCCCCTATTATACATAAGAACATTCAAGATTTCTGTAATTGGGCTTTTGACACTAAACACAGCGGATTTACATTTATTGCGCACAATGCCCGCGGTTATGATTGTCAGTTTATTCTTAAGTGGTTGGTTGATAATGGACAAACTCCATTTGTAATCTATGAAGGTGGTAAGATTATGATGATGACACTTAAGAAGTATCGGTTCATAGATAGTCTAAGTTTTCTTACGATGCCATTGTCAGACTTTCCAAAGACATTCGGGCTTACGGAACTTAAGAAAGGGTTCTTTCCGCACTTCTTCAATACGGCCAAAAATAAAAACTATGTTGGTGTAATGCCACATAAGAAACATTACGGCTACGACACGATGCGAGGAGATAAACGAAAGGAATTTCTTGAATGGTATGACGAACAAGTGAATACACATAACAGATTTGACATGGCTAAGGAAATATGTGAGTATTGTCATTCAGATGTTGATATACTAAGAAAGGGTTGTATAGATTTTAGAAACCAGTTTCTAGAGTTTGGTATTGACCCTTTTCAATATACAACTATTGCGAGTTGTGTTATGGCTTTGTATCGTGCTAAGTTTATGCCAGAGAATTCAATTGCGATATTGAAAGCGGAAAAGCAAAACAGGATGACTTCTAGGGCTTGTGTAGAATGGTTAGCATACAGAAGCAGGTTAGACAAAACCGATATTAAGCACGCATTCAACGGAGGTGAAAAAATGTTTCAACTCGGGCAATCTCGTGTGTATGTAGATGGATGGGATGAGAAAAACAAAACCGCTTATGAGTTTTACGGGTGTCATTGGCACGGATGTGATAAGTGTTGGAATAGCAATGCTTTGAATGTGAAGAAGAATAAGACGATGGGCGAACTATACAAGGAAACAATGAGAAGAGAAAAACAACTTAACGAACAAGCAAAAGTAATAAGTGTCTGGGAGTGCGAATGGAGCCTGATGAAAACCAGTGAAAGACTGGCAGAGGATACAAACGAACGAATTACTGAACAAGAAGGACTAAACCCACGAGAGGCAATGTTTGGAGGTAGAGTGAATGCTTTGAAATTATATTGGAAATCACGACATGATAAGGAGTATGCAAAATATATTGACATATGCTCACTTTATCCGACCGTGATGTATTACGACCTTTATCTAAGCGGGCACCATATAATTATTAGACCTGGAAGGGGCTCTGCCCCTTTCCAAACCCTGAACGAAAAAAGCGGGGGTATGGTAGGGGGTGAAACCCCCTCCAACAATGAGGACGAAAGAAAAAATATGAAAAATAAAATTATAAACAGAGAATATTTCGGAGTGGCTAAGGTTAAGATGCTACCACCTAGAGGATTACTACACCCAGTCTTACCGAAGGCGGACAGAGGTAAGATGATGTATTACTTATGCGATAAGTGCGGAATGACTGAGCAACATGGTGAATGTAAGCACACAGATAAAGAACGAGCAATAACGGGCACATGGGCAACTCCAGAAATTTACAAGGCCTTAGAGAAAGGGTATAAGTTAATAAAAGTATATGAAGTATGGCACTGGAAAGAACAAAGCAGTAGCCTATTCAAAGAATACATAAAGACATTCTTGAAAGTAAAACAAGAGTCCAGCGGATACCCCGCGGGATGTAATACGGAAGCAGAAAAGCAAAATTACATAAACAGCATGGAAATTAAAATGGGTGTAAAGATGGATGAAAGCAAAATATTTAAAAACGAAGGACGGCGAGCAGTGGCTAAGTTGTGCTTAAACTCTTTATGGGGTAAGTTTGGACAGAAACAAAATAAAACACAGAACAAAATGATAAAGGATAAAGATACATTATATAAACTATTGAACGATAAATCAGTTGATAATATTAATATTAACATAATTAACGACAAAATTGTAGAAGCCAGTTATGACTTAAAACAGGATGCGGTGAGCGACCCGATTAAAACAAATATTGTGGTTGCTTTATTTACCACATGCCACGCGAGAATGAGACTTTATAATATGATGGACAGATTAGGCAATAGGATATTGTATCATGACACAGACAGCGTAATATATACGACTAACAAAGAAATTGATGAGGTGGATGTAGAGACAGGCGATTTACTGGGAGATTGGACAGATGAATTGAAAGGAGCAAAAATAAAAACCTTTGTGGGAGGCGGGCCGAAATGTTATATATACTTATTAGATAATGGTAAAGCCAGTATGAAAGTAAAAGGATTTAGTATGAACTATGAAACGAAAAAAGCATTGAATTTACCGAATATGTTAAGTGTAATAAGTTGCGGGCTAGGTATTACAAACACTGAATTATTTGAGAATGGAAAAAATGAACTGGATGAATTGTTGGAGACTGATGAAGAATTACGGATTGCTAAGCGAATTGAGAAGTCTGGAAAAGTAGTTATAATAGAAAACAACAAAATTACAAGAGATAAACAAAAGAAAAAATAACAAGCGAATACTTAGAAAAGATATTTAGTTTTACATATACGAAAAGACAAGTTATCGGAATTGTAGAGAATGCGATTGAAACTAGACCTTTTGGATATTAATGATATTTGAGAATTGCGCTTCGTGCTACGCACTCTCTCTTATTCTCAAACATCGTCGGCCATTAAAGTATAAAACGATGTTTTGTGATGACGAAGTCAGAACAAAATATCAAATAATTAATTTTTTTCCATAAAATTTTTTACCACTCTATATAGACCAATGACCACCCTCACCAGACTATGTGAAAAATTTGAACAACTTTCAATTGAGAAGAAGAAGGAATTCTTTTCCGTAAAAGATGTGCAACAGGTAATTAATGAAGAAATTAAGGCGATTGAAAAAAGTAGAGAAGGAAAACCAAAGGATACTTTTCCATTTGGCAAATACAAAGGAAAAAAAATTCAAGATGTTGCAACTATTGATAAAACATACCTTGAATGGGTTATGAAACAGCCGTGGTTTGATAAATTTATTGATATTAAGAGTGAAGTAAAAAAATATATTTAATATTTTGTTCTGACTTCGTCATCACAAAACATCGTTTTCTTTTAATTATTTTTTCTTTAAATTTTTTTTCGATGTTTTAGAATAAGCGAGAGTGCGTAGCACGAAGCGCAATTCTAAAATATCATGACCGACCTCAACACCAAACAAGACTACTTGAATGAAATTGAAAAATGGAATTTTGACATTGAAATTAAGAAACCTTCAATTAAATGGACTAAGCCTGACATTGTATCTTTCTATGAGCAATATAAGCCCCGCGACTCCAACGAAGTTGAAGTTGCGACCTTCGGTCAGCATGACAATGTGAAAGTAGTTATTCCATTGGAGGCCACATTAGAAAAAATGATGGAGGAACAAAGCACTCCTTTTAAGGAAACAGATCTTGTTGTGAGAGAGACTGGAATTACCGAAATAAAGGCTAATGTAGGAGAAGAAATAGCGACTGCTACATGTACAGAAGAAGGATGTATATTAAATAAAGAACCTTGTAAAGAGTGTAAGAAAAAAATGTTTTATCAGTTTCAATTGACAATGATAGATTTTGCGATGTGGCATGTGTGCTTTCATTTCTAGAAAAAAATGAAGAAATGAATGAAGTTAGAAAAAATAATTTTATCAAGTATTTTAAAAAGTGATATTTGGAAAATCAACGATTTATTTTTTTCTCTAAGGGTCTTCAATCCAAGTAAAAGCATACTGAATACTTATAGTCTGATTTGCAGTAGCCTGTGCTGTTATAGTTAGCCTTTCGCTTGGCAACATGTCATCTAAATCATAATCAGCAAAATTTATACTTTGAGCATCACTAGTATTCACGAATACAACAGCAATCACATTCCCGCCACTAATAGTGGCAGTAGTATCAAACGAAACTAAACTCGTATTTGTATTGACCTCAGCATACACGGCACCTGTAAGTGTAGCATTTTTTATTACCTTAATGATTACGCTACTTTTAGTGTCAGTATTTAGAATATTTAGCCGTCTTGGATACACTATACTATAATTAGCAATAGTGTTTCCAATAATATTGGTATTATTTCTCATAGTAAAAGCATGAGTTGCTACATTCGTTGTATTTGCTGTTCTTTCATAAATAAATGGAATACCTCTTATGATTTCAGTTCCTTCAATAAAGCATCCAACACTGGCAATTCTAAGGCTTTGGATTTGCGGATTAGCACCAACAGCCAAAGAAGCCAAGAATGGTAAAGTAGTATTATTAAGAGATGTAGCAGTTTTGCTGTTGGCATATCGTATAGCATGGACTAGTTGAAATTGTCCAGTATTTGGATTTTCAATATAAAATGATATCTGCCCGAAACCCAAGTATTGATATTTAATCTGAAATACATTACCCTTACTGAAATCAATGGCTGGTAAGTAATCCGTTCCATCTGCTTTATCTACATTCCATAGACTTTGTTTAACCTCAGTAATGACAGTGGAGTTGTTTAATTGGTATATTTTCATTACACCATTTTCTCTTGAGAAGAAAAATCCGTCCGTCAAGAAGGAATCACCAATACCTACATAAGATGAATATCCGCCTGTTTCATTTGTATTCCACAAAGCAGTAAATCTGACACATACACCCATACCAGCACGATATTTAATTTTCTTTTTTGTTTCAATGAATAATCTTGAACCTCCAACTGCCTGTGTTGTTAGATATGCCATAGCACTCTTTTGCTCTAATGTAGCACTAGTAGTGCTTGTGTTCCACTTAGAGGTATTTACATTATACATAAATGTTTCTTGTATAATCGGGGTGTATTGTGATGTTGCTAATTCGCCAAATGCTGTTTTTTCAAAATTAGTCTCAAGATAGCCATCATGCCCGACTTTTACATTTACGAAATCTCCGTCTGGATTTTGTGCGATTAAATTTCTCTGGTGGGACATAGTATATAAACAAAAAAATATTTTTTATTTTTATTATTCTTTTTTAACTCATAAGGATTTCAATTCCCTTAACAAGCACACTTCGTTGAAGAATGGCAAAAGTGTAATGGTTAAGATTATTTCCAGCAGTAGTTGAAACGAACTCATATCGCCTCTCAGTATCAAGGCTCAGACCGCTCACCTCATACCCGTTGGTATCCTTATCGCACAGCGGGCGGTTGTTGTCCCATGTATCCACATGAAACCAGTTGTAATGATAGACATCACTGTTTAGGATAGCACTACCCTTCAACTTATCCTTCAAAATCATATAGTCTTCATTCTCAGAGGTGTCAATGTCAAATTGTTGAAGACGAGAGCCATCCAGAGTGTTATAATATGAAATAATCTTTGCATCCGCTCTGTTATCGTTGTCAAAAGCAGTATTTTTATTTTCATCGTTGTGGAATGCGGAAGTATAAATTCTTCTAATTCTCTCACCCTGTGAGCGGTTCATTTTTACAACGAAATTTTGGCTTGCTGTTGAGAGGTTCTGTTTCCAAGAGATAGGGTATTCAATCTTAAACGGGAAACCTTCTCCCGCAATCTTCTGCTGAACACCAAGGACAACATTTGGGTCAGTCTCTACGGCAAGAAACAGATTCAAGTTTGAAATAGTAGCACCAACAGCCACCTGTGCAGCACCAGTAGAAATACTGCTTGCATCAGTTCCATAGAAAGTAGAGCGGTTAGTTCCCTCCCACACAATTCGCAAATCCAAAATTTCATTAAAACCAATAGTCTTATCCAGTTCAAAAATAGTTCCAAAAATCATACCCAACGGAAGTTTAACTTTAATAACAGGGTCAGGGGTCGCATTAGTTCCTCCTTCAAAATACTTCGCCTCCTCAAAAGGAACATTAACAAGGCTATAATTTCCAGCAGTGCTATCGGCGAGAGCAGTATCATTATGACGGCGGGCATTAACAAGTGGCACTTTGTAATAACCTTGAACCGCAGCAACCACTCCAGCGGTATTGCCCGCATCAGTAATTGCTTTTCTTTCTGCTCTAGTTCCAATTTCAACTCTTCCAGCATTACACTTTTGAAGCATAGCCCCGCTAGATACACCCGCCCCGTGGTTTTCAAGTGCCATAAATTTTTCGTATTTAATTTCGGGCTTCCAAATCATCTTAGTGTAATTGCCCACGTGTTGAAGATTGCACAAATATTGACCGCTTCGGCTTCGCAGTTCAATTCTTTGTATCATAGGCAAGCAATCCATAAACATACGATTATAACCAGCAGATGTGGCAGGGGTGTAAGTAAATCGCAACACCGACCTCGCAAGGTTTAAAGGGCGGGTAGGAATTTCAAAGGTGCTTTCAAGTCCCCCCGCAGTGGTGAGAACAACATCAGCCGACCCTTCACGGGCAGTAAGTTTGTTCAATTCATACTTACCCGTGAGCAGTTCCTTAGTCTGATGGACTAGTTCTCCTCCGTATTGGACAGGCATTTTTGTTTTGTTTTTTTGAAGTAATGTAAATTAACTAATTCAAAAGAATATTAGAAAGATTTTAAAAATCTTTCAGCAAAAATAAAAAAATTAAAAAAATAATTAAATTAAAATTAAAATATCATATTTACCTTGCTTTCAACAGATTGAAAAATGAATTAAATAAACTAAAATAATTCGTTTCACGATAAACAAACAATGTCATAACGATACCCAAACCATTAAGATTAATCGCTTGGTCGTTTTCGTCCGTCAAGTAAAACCTGAATACATTGTTTGAATTAGCGGACAATGTTTTCCCGTACTCAGACCCGCTTCCATCATAAATGACAGAGCAGAAAGGAATTTCGTTGGCTGTGTATATTTCTTGTAGCACGTGATTATCTCCTTCATTCACCAAATCCGATTGAAGATACAAAGTTTTTTCACCAGTTAAAATAATTACATTTGGAGATTTAATAAAATCATTAGCAAAGAAATATGTTGAATTTCTATCAAAACCCATAACTTCATGAATACGTGTATCAGCATCAAATATAAACCGCGGTTGAATACCACCGTTATTTGACACACTGAATGTTAATTTTCCATCCTCGGGGTCTGTGTTGGTATTATTACTAGATATCACATAAGTATAGTCATTCGGACTTTCTTCCGTCAATATCTCAGATAGTTTATTTTTTAAGTTGTTCATTGTATAGTTTCCTTCAGGTATTGTAATTAAAGCCTCATATCCGTCTTCGCTAAGAGAAAAAGTATTATATGGTGAAGCCACAGAGTAATACGACTTCGGTACATAAATATGAAGAATTTTGCAGTGAGTCGGATTGTCTAGTGATTTTAAGTTTATCTCGTGTGTAAAGTCGCTGTCTGAACCCGTTATTCTATTTTTACTATTAATGTAATAGATACCACTTGACCTGCCCCCTTTGTAATCCATTGTTATATTATACGAATAATTTTTGGACATCTTCAAAACTATATAAACTATTAATATGTTCTTTCGTTTTGTTATGTCTGTTTCTTTTGTAAATACCTACTTCAACTCCACATCCACATAAATATTTTGTTTGTGCTCTCTCTTTTGCTTTGGATTTATTTTTAAGTTTGTGAATTTTTCCATACTCACTTATTTCTTTTTTATGTTCCTCATAGTATTTCCTCTTTTGGTTGTTTATCTCATTTCTTCTTTTATAGTTTCGTAATTCATTTTTTCTTAAAATTTCAGTTTTATTTTCTTCATAATATTCTTTTTCAGTTCGTCCTGCTATGTTTTTATTAACACACTCTATACTTCTTATATGTTCTCCTTCTTTTCTGTCTAATTCCATTTATTATCACAAGGAAATAATTCAACTAATTCAATATAAGCATCTTCAAATTTCATAATTTCAAAAGACGAAATATAAGCATTTTTCCCGTTTATCCAACATTTATAATTTTGCTTATGAGTATATAATCTTTTATACAGAGGTTGAGTAGTTGAACCAATATAAATTTGGTTTGTTTGGTGTGAGCGAAGAGCGTAAATTTTTCCTTGTTGGTAGTCTGGCATAGTGTCGTTTTATATCGTTTAATATCTCTTTCCTTTAATACATAATTCATATATATGTATCAAAATGACCATATCCGTGCTGAGCTTTTAATTTTTCCGCTTCATCTTCTTTTAAATCTGTATAGCCACTAGCAAATTTAAAGCGGTTGCCTTTACTACGTTGGAGGAGGAAGTTCATACTATGCCATCCACATGTGTCGCTCGTATCAGATTGTTGTTTAACTTGATTAACTTTCATCAATAAATAACTATCAGGATTACTTCTGTCAATTAGTCTTTTCATTTGTTGTTGAAAGTCTTCAGTCGGTTGATATTCAGCCAAAGGGTCATACACTTCAACACTTCTATCTTTATTTAGACTTACCCATATAGCCATCCAGTGTTGTCCTTTTTTATTGCTCGGGTCAGTATTCATAATAAATCCGTATTGCCTTCTTTTTTCTGGATTTAATTTGTATATTTCATCACTCGCAATCGTTCCTAAATACCATCCATATTTTTTCATTATGTTGTTGATTTCACTAGTCATTAGCCCCTTACCTACTTTACCAATTCCTACCGCATCTGATTCTGGTTCGGTTTCTGCTTCAGTCATATTTGCTTGCGCATCTTCAGGCTCTTGTATAATAGGTTGTTCTTCTTTATTGTCTTGTTCTTCTTTATTGACTTGTTCTTCTTTATTGTCTTGTTCTTCTTTGTTCTCCTTGGCTTTATCTACTTCTTCTTTCTTTTTTGCTACCGCACCTTCTCTCCATAAATCAAATTCAACCCATGCTTGTTGTGAGTTCAGCACTTGGTCAGTTATAATTGGACTTTTGTATAGCAATTGTTTTAACATTTCAGAATAGTTTATTTTTCCACCTCTTGGTGGCTTTACGTCAGGAATAACATGTCCAATAAATCTTAGTTTTTGGATAATCTTTTCATTAGTAGGTTGTACATTTCGCCGTTTCTTTCTAATAGTCTCAGCAAACATACCATCAATTATTTTTTCCCGTTTTGTTTGTTTATGTTTCTCCTCTTCTTCCGCATCCTTTACAATAACTCCTCTCGTTTTCCTTGGCGGTCGTCCTTGTGGCGGTGGCGGTGGCGGTTTTATCATAGGCGGTGCTACTGGTGCCATCAATAAACCCTGTCTATGTCGTCGTTCTGCCTGTAGTTCCTGAATAAGTAGTTGTTCCTTCTTCTGTTCCCTATCCTTTTCTTCCTGTCTTTCCTTAATCTCCGCCAGTTGTCTTTTATGTTCCCTATCCATTGTTTCTTTTAGTTCCTTGGCATCGGCTATGTCTTTTCTTTCTTGCCTCTTCTTTTCTTCTTCAGCATCCGCCTGTGCTTTTTTCTCTTTTTGGTCAATCTCATCAATCTTATCGTATTTCTCTTTTCTGAGTTTGTCTAAGTGGTCATTAATGGCGGTTCTAGTATTTTGTTCAATCTCCGCCAAACTCTGGACTTTTCTTAAGTCTTCTTTCTTCGTTCTTGCCCGCTTTGCTTTTGATCTGATTAAGTATTTCATAAAAAGTTTAACGATTTGAAGTGTGCTCATATCATTTGTCTTTTTACCGAAATTAAGATAATATTTTTTACCCTTCGGATAATATACGGCTTACCGCTCTTATTCCTATAAACCCGCGGGGGTCTTACCTTTGATATTTTAGAATGGCGCTTCATGCTTCGCATTCTCGCTTATTCTAAAACATCGTTTTTTTATTTTTGAAAAAATAATGGTTATCGATGTTTTGTGATGACGAAGTCAGAACAAAATATCTTTAGAATTTAAGGGCCCCGCGTCCTCTCTGCTTACCATACCCCAGTCTTGATGCTACAGCACCAACACTACCTGCGTAAGGCACCCCGACACTACTTAATGCTCCAGCAGTCCTTGAGATTAACTTATTACCGCGAAGAAATTTATCAACGGCAAAGACCGTTTTGCCAACTTTTTGCCAGTTGATTTTACCACCTGCTTGTCCCTTGCCTCCTTGCTTCTTCTTGCGACCAGTCTTCTTTTTACCTCCAGCCATGTTGGTGCTTGAGTTAATAGTTCGTTTGCCGATTGTTGGAATGACTTCAACACGAGTTGTTTTTACTACCATAAAAGATAGATGAATATATAATACAGAAAAAATAATTAATTCTAAATTTTTTTTTACTTCAACCGATAAGCAAAGTTTTTTCTTAACTCATCATCAACACTTGAGACATAAAGAAAATTAAATCGTTCCTTTGTTGCTTCGTGATACTTTTGAAGAAAATAATCAAAATCAAAAGATAAGTCTAAGTGTTTATACACGAGTTCCATTTTGTCCTGAGACTGCCCCGGAAAGATTAATAGATAATCTAACTGCTTAATGGCTTCTGGCCGTAGGTCGTTTAAATACTGGCTTGACATAATAACCTTTGATTTATAGTGTCTGTTCTTTTTTAACAAATCACTTACGGACTTGTCTCTTAATCCACTCCCTAAATCATCCAAAACAAAAACAACCTCTGGAGAAATATATTTACTCGGCCTTTCTTTTACCTCTGCGGTGCTCTGTTTCTTTTTTTCTTCTTTTCCGAAATAAAGAAATTGTGGCTTCTCTATTTCTTCTTTGTCCTGTTTTACTTCTCCTTCGTGTTGCTCGTCATGTCTGTTCAGTTTGTCTAACTCATAATCAATAACATTTACACCATCTGATTTAAGAAAGGTATAAATTGCCATTGGGTTGCCTCTGTTCTTAAAGTGCTTTACCATTGCTTTATAAATGTAGTCCTTGTGTATCGTTGAAGCAATAATAACAATACGGGTTTTTCTGTCTGTAGTCCGTTTCAGTATTTCAAAGAGTGCTGTCGTTTTCCCGCTCTTCTTTCTAGCAAGTAGAAATATGTTAGCATACGGCTCATTGAATAATTTATAACCTTTTGCTTTTTTATCTCCGTTTCCATCCTGCTTCACAGGCTTAACTTTGACATTGTTAATCTTTTCCATTGATAGTTTAGAATTGCGATTGGTGCTGTCGCACTCTCTCTTATTCTAAACCATCGTTTTTTCTTTATTGTTTAAAATAAATCGGTTTTCGATGGTTATCAACAAACGAGAATGAGTGAAACGAATGAGAGTGTAGTTGATAACTATCCTAGAAATTCTAGGCACACAACAATTCGGCCCGCTAAATTTCCTGTATCAATATTTCCGCTGTCAGTTTCAAGGACTTTAAATGTATATTGTCCGTCTGTCCATCCTACAACACCCAAATTATAACCGAGGTTTGAAATGTTTGCTGTTGTGCTGTCTGCAAATGTTCCAATAATTCCAATTCTATCCATATAAAGAATTCTGGTTTTTGTCTCTGTCTGGTCGTTCATATAGTGGATAAATTTTACATTCATTTTGGTGGGTGTGAATGACATTTGGATATTTTTATTAAATGTTTTGCTTCCTCCAGCAAAATCATTGCTTAGAAAAATAATCTTTTGGTATTTATAGTCAGTCATGGTTATATTACTACTCATAAACTTTTTAATAATAAAAATATTTTCGCGGACTGCCTGTGACTTTTACTCACGGATAAGTGAAAAAAAGAATATAAGTTGTGTTTATTGTATCCAGAGCGGGATTAACTCAAAAATCAAATGTATTTACAAACCAATGTCAGATTGGTGTATAAGTTTTGATGAAGCACTACCTTTAATCTGTGATGGTGATAATAGATGGTATATGACACATATATACGAATGCTCACTTCTTTGAAGAAGGTGATGGAAGGCAAATGCCAATCAATAGTGTTAGGATTCCGACATAAGTATTAGCAACCTCACAAGGCAAGTTCTTTTCAGATAGCCTTACGATACAAAGGGTTATAATGGCAATAATGATACCCATTTGAAATAAGTATTTAATAAGTCGGCTGTCTGTCGGTCTGTTTGTTATACAACAACAACAATTCCAGTTATCTTCCAATTCGTGCTCTACTTTTTTTTCCTCATTCTTCAATGAAATGTCTAAAACACGATTTTTCAACTCTGGTGTTAGTTCGCCGTCTATTTCAATGACTGGCGGTGGGGGGTGTAATCTAGGAGGCATTAGTAGAAAATACGACTGCTCGGATTTCGGCTAGTTGGTTGTTTAAATCTTGTAATATATTAAGTAAAGTTTTATTTTCTTTTTCTAAATTAATCACTTTTTCCGCCATATGTTGAAATCCGCTGACCAATACAGGTATAAAGTCAGTGTATGTTACGCCTTCAAGGTAGCCTTCTCCATCCTCTGCTTTTATCCCACTTTCAGATACAAATTCAGGAAATATTTTTTTAACTTCATCCGCAATAAATCCGTGGTTCTTTTTTTCTTTCTTTTTGTCTGATTTCAAATAATATGAACAACAATTTATTTTCATAAGTTTATCACAACAATCCCCGCAGTCTAATGTTGTAATATCTGATTTAAGCCGTCTATCCGATGAGTTTGTCCAAGCACCATTTAGCGGAATATAATTATAACTACCAGACGGCTCGCCAGTAGTAGAGTTTGAAGTAGTCCAAGCGTGAAGCAAACCAGTAGAAGAAACAATTACTCCATAATTCGTATATCCTCCCGATTTAAAATATAGTTGTGCGTCGACGGTAGAAGCGGGTCTTTTTCGTATGGTTAAAAAACCGCTGGATGCTGTTGGAATGACTACCTCTCCCGATGTATTAATGTTCATCGCCTCAGTGTAAGATATATTGTTTCCCACCGTTGTTCCTGAATTATAATAAAAAGTGAGTTTTACACCTTTTTGAATTAGAAAGTTAGATGACGCAGAAGATGATTTCCAGTTCGTGCCGTCAAAATAAGCATCAAAACTTAAATTGACATTGTCGTGTGCCCAATTCAATAATTGAAATCTTGGATAAGCATCTGTGGATATTACTGCCTGCAAGTGTGCTCCTCCAATATTTGAAGCCGTTCCGTATAATTCTAATCCGCCTGTCGCCCCATTTGCTGATTTTGTTGAATTGCCTATAATTATTGGACGGCTTACATTTGATACATCTTTACTTGTTGTTATTTTATCGCTCGTTGCCAATGTCGTTGTTGATATACCAGCACTAGCCGTTAGTAAGCCCGTTGTGCTACCGATATCCATCGCGACATTAAACGATACAGTATTTCCCACCGTTGCTCCTGATTTGTAATAGAAAATAAGATTAGTGCTTTTTTGTATTAAAAAGTTAGATGTCGCAGAAGATGATTTCCATGCCCCTCCCGACACATAAGCATCAAAACCTAACGTAATATCATTATGGGCATAATTCCACATTTGAAAAACTGGATGAGTGTCTGTTGATACAATGGCTTGTATATGTGGTCCCGCGGGGTCGCTCGCAGTTCCATATAACTCTAAGCCACCAGTTGCTCCTACTCCTTTCGTTGTACTGCCTATGATTATCGGTTTGCCTGATGCTGTTGTTATTTTGTCACTCGTTGTTAATGTTGTTGTTGATATCCCCGCGGTTGAAGTAATTGTCGTTCCAGTTATTGTTCCGCCATTTGTTATATTGTTTGAGTTCATATCTAAGGCACCATAAAACCGCATACCGCCAGCATTGTTAAAACGGACAATGTCAGACGAAGCACTTTTATTATCCAAAAGTTTTGAAATATAAAGTCCCGCCCCTTTTACATCAGATGCTACATTCGTAAATACATAACCTCGTTGGTTCGCGGTTCCACTTGTAGCGGTATTTAGAGTAAATAAGAAATACTGATAATCTCCTGATGTCTGTGAAAAGAATATGTCTCCTCCATTTTGGTTTAATATCCTCGCCCCATTATATGTTATATTTCCACCATTAGTGATAGTTTGATTATTAAAATCGGCATTGTTCGTTAAAGTTAGATATTTTATCACAGTGCTCGCACCATTAAATGTTTTACTTCCTGTTATGGTTTGGTCTGTTGATAGTTTTACATTTTGCCCGTCCAATGTGTCCGCATACCCTTTTGTCGCTCCGTCCGTTGATAATGTCGGAGTTCCAAGGTTGGCTATTTTGCTACTATTACAATCTAGCCCAGAAGCATTTACCCAACCGACAATCGCACCATCAATAACGAAACTTACTTTTTTCGCATTTATTTCAAAGTTATAATTTACACCAGTGCCCATATCAAGGCATCCGATAGTTCCTATATTGGCTGTGGAGTTAAAAACCACGAATGTTCCTTTTGTTGTCGCATTCGTTGAATTTCCTGTTATTTCAAGGGCACTGCTAAATGTCTTAATTCCTGCTATGGTTTGGTTTCCTGTTAGTTTCATTTTGCCCGTCTTTTGTATCAACATAACTTTTATTTGCTCCGTCCGTTGTTGCTGATGGTGTGGCTAAGTTTGTTATTTTGTTGTTATTCAAAGATAGTGTAGTGCCAGTTGCGGTTATAATTACATTATTACCTGAATATAACTCAACATACGAACCAGTTATTTGTATCGGATACCAACTCGCAGTTGCTATTTTTTGTGCGGCAATCATTCCTATAGTTGTCGCTGTATCAAAGGCAATACCGATACCATCAAAAGCGGTTGGAGCAGTAGCACCCCGCACTTCTGTTGTTGAAGTAAATTTTTTATTCCCTGCTATGGTTTGGTCTCCTGTTAGTTTAACGACAGAAGTATCAAGAGTAGAAACATCAACACCATCAACAAGATTAACATTTGTTATACTTTGGCTTTTCATATCAATCCCCGCACTAGCATTTATTATGTTGCTGAATGTTTTGGTTCCTGCTATGGTTTGGTCTCCTGTTAGTTTAACGACTGCGGTATCAAGAGTAGAAACATCAATACCATCAACCAAATTTACATTTGTTATTGAAAATCCACCCATATTTAAACTGCCCGTCATAGCCGTTGTGCCGTCCTTTGCCAGTTTCGTATCGGTATATGCTTTTGTTGAAGCATCGCCGTCATAGAATGGTGCTGGAAGTCCGCTGATTGCTGTCGTGCTGTTAAAATTTAAAACATTATTTGTCAATGTCATTCCACCCCCTGTTGTTGGAGCAAAAAGTATGGACGAGCCGACAATAGTTAATGGATAGCCCGTTGCACCACCCGCCTCCGACGAATAAATAGAACCCATATTATTGTTGTAATTGAAGAATAATTTGCCTGTGTTTAATGGATTTGAATCTTTTACGGCCACATAAGTAGTAAATGTTTTATTCCCTGTTATTGTTTGGTCGCCTGTTAGTTTAACGACTGCTGTGTCAAGAGCCGAAACATCAACACCATCAACATTACCGACATTTGTTATGTTAAATCCTCCCATATTTAAATCCGCTATCATCATGGCAAGACCATCTAATCTTACGAAAGGAGAGTTTGTGTTTCTCCATTGTCCTGTGCTATAAATGAGCAGTTGGTTATAACTAAACATTCGACAATCTTGGGGGTATCCCTTTTTCCGAAATTTTCCATGAAGTATATGGACTTTTTTGAAAACGTGTGGAAATGAAAGGAAATCAATTCACTGATTGCAGAACATATAAAAATAATATTAAAACATGTTTTTATTAATTGTAATACACTTTAACTTCATCTTCAGAGGTGGGCAGGAACCGGTCCGACACGGTAATCTTTCTCCTTTTTCATAGTCCCGGCTACTATGAATCTATGATGATAACAATGCCCAACATGCAAAATTTGCTTTTAAGTTTGTTTATCTTTGTTTACATTAAGCATTTTACTTTATTATGATAATAAACATTGCTTTTACCTACAATAAATTCCCCCCGGGGGGGGGGGAGGGGGGAGGGGGGAACGGGGGAGGAAGAGAAGTGCGATGTCGCCACGCAAAATACATAGATTCTACAACAAAATTTCTTTAATTACTAAAAAAAATAATAAATCTAACTCCGTAATATCATACTAACTAAATTAGAAGTTTGTTTAACTCTTGCACGCGACAAACGTTCTTAATCACGCTTTCGACCATAACAAACCTGCCAGTGCAAAAAATTACGATTAATACTACACTACTACAAAGAAAAAAAACACAAAACAAATTCAAACATCTTTCAGATGAAGGAGAAAAGTGAAAGCTATGCAAACTACCTGGTGCGTGCATTTGAAGTTAGCGCCGAGTCAGCGCAAGCGATGCTAAAACAAACTCCCATGCGTTAGGTGAGCTGGGAGCGGTGAGACCGGTGCCGCGTTGGGGGGTGGAAGGTGAGTTACCAGCAGACAGAGCGCCAGCTGCCATCCGCGCGATGAGATCCTCCAGCAAGCTTTCTCTCTCGCTCTTACTATTTTTGTTGTTGTTGTTGTTGTTGCTGTTGTTGTTGCTGATGTTGTTGTTGTTGTTATCATTATCATCATAGTTTTTCTTGTTCTTGTTATTCTTCTTCATCTTCTTCTTCACTCTCTCGTTCTCTTCTTCTGAGCTTTCCTCCTCCTCCTCCTCCTTCTTCGAATTCTTCCTCTTTCTTCTCTCCTCTTCCCGTTGTCGCTTCTCTTGCGCCTCTTTTTCCTTCCGATCTTGCGCTTCTTTTTTCTTCCTTTCCTCCTCTCTCAACTTTCTTTCTTCTGCTAGCATTTCCTTAATGGATGCGGCTTGTTCTGACATTGCCTTGTTCACAAGATCCTGAACGACTTCTTTCGACACGCCGGCGGACGAACTACCCTGAATACAATACCGGTCGCCGTTGTTTTGAAAGAAGTCGTTCATTTCTTGCGAACAAGGCAGTGGCAGAACAAACCAACAGCAACGACAACAACAACAACAAAGAATAATAATAATAATAATAATAATAATAATAATAATAATAATAGTATATCTCCTGCCAATTGCTGAGACAAAAGGCCATGTGCATCCAGTCCTCCATTCCATAAGGAAAGTCTCCACACCAATCGGTGGAATAAAGGAAGTGACGGCATAGAACATCACTCTAGGAGCTTTATACCAATCAGCCCATGGAAAGGGACCGATGGCCTATGTACTCCCTAAATAATAATAATAATAATAATAATAATAATAATAATAATAATAATAATAATAATAATAGTGCTTCTCTGTCAATGGCTGATGCAAATCTGCACATGCGCCTCCATCGTCTCACCCGTGAGGGGAGTACGAAGAATTGACGATAAGCTCTAATGACACCCCCGCAAGGGCAGTTCCAACACTTCCAGACGGGCCGGTATGTTCAATGAAAATACTGGTCCAGAAATAGACCGGTATGTTCAATGAAAATACTGGTGGCACCGACGGGAATCGAACTGGCGACAGGGCCCAGATGGTAGAACTTGACCACTGGGCTATCACGGTGTCCATAATAATAAAATAATAATATAAAAATAATAATAATAATATAATAAAAGTTTGAAAAAAAAAATGTAGCGCTTCCCGTTGAGAGATTATACTCGGAAAAAAAAAAGACAGGGAAGGCTCACTGATAGAATGCCACCACACTAGCTAGCCATACTAAAGCTAGTAGCTATACTCCCCTCTCTAAACTATATGCTGCGGCGCGAAGAGACCTTTTGACCCCCCCCCCCGGGGGCCCCCCTCACAAAAAAAAAGAAAAAGAAGAAGAAGGAGTAGGAAAGATTATACTCCAACGACATGTATATGGGCTATCAACCAGCATATGCGGAGTTTAAGATCTTTACGCGCGCAACGACCCTCCTCCCCAGCATCTACACAAAAGGGTTATGAGTTAGCGTCACAGTTTAACGCCTTGAGGCCATTCGGCTGAATAATAATAATTAATAATAATAATAATAATAATAATAATAAAAATAATAAAGAGGAACAGAAGAAAAGCTAATAATAATAAATAATAATAATAATAATAATAATAATAATAATAATAATAATAATAATAATAATAATAGTGCTTCTCTGTCAATGGCTGATGCAAATCTGCACATGCGCCTCCATCGTCTCACCCGTGAGGAGAGTACGAAGAATTGACGATAGGCTCTAATGACACCCCCGCAAGGGCAGTTCCAACACTTCCAGACGGACCGGTATGTTCAATGAAAATACTGGTGGCACCGACGGGAATCGAACTGGCGACAGGGCCCAGATGGTAGAACTTGACCACTGGGCTATCACGGTGTCCATAATAATAATAATAATAATAATAATAATAATAATATAATAATAATAATAATAATAATAATAATAATAATAATAATAGTGCTTCTCAGTCAATGGCGAATGCATTTCTGCACATGTGCCTCCATCGTCTCACCCGCGAGGGGAGTACGAAGATTTGACTATAGGCTCTACTGACATCCCCGCAAGGCAGCTCCAAGCCTTCCAGACAGACCAATACTTTCAAAGAAAATATCCTTTGAAAATACTGGCACCGACGGGAATCGAACTGGCGACAGGTCCCAGATGGTAGACCTTAACCACTGGGCTATCGCGGTGCCACATAATAATAATAATATAATAATAATAATAATAATAATAATAATAATAATAATAATAATAATAATAAAATAATAATAATAATAATAATAATAATAATAATAATAATAATAATAATAATAATAATAACAGTATGAAATTAAAAAAAAATGACAGCGCTTCCCGTTAGAGGGATTATACTCGAAAAAAAAAGACAGGGAAAGGCTCACTGATAGAAGGCCACACACACTAGCTAACTATA
>WBZZ01004767.1:0-30000 GCA_019918135.1 Paulinella micropora | reverse complement strand
CCCTCACGGGTGAGACGATGGAGGCACATGTGCAGAAATGCATTCGCCATTGACTGAGAAGCACTATTATTATTATTATTATTATTATTATTATTATTATTATTATTATTATTATTATTATTATTATTATTATTATTATTATTATTATTGAGTCTTTGGAGCGGAGCCGCGTCACCGAACGGCCCCGTGCTACCAATGGAGGCACATGTCCGACAGGATCAAAGGCCAATTGACTGATAAATCTATTATTATTATTATTATTGTTATTATTGTTATTATTATTATTATTATTATTATTATTATTATTATTATTATTTTAGGACACCGTGATAGCCCAGTGGTCAAGTTCTACCATCTGGGCCCTGTCGCCAGTTCGATTCCCGTCGGTGCCACCAGTATTTTCATTGAACATACCGATCCGTCTGGACCAGTATTTTCATTGAACATACCGGCCCGTCTGGAAGTGTTGGAACTGCCCTTGCGGGGATGTCATTAGAGCTTATCGTCAATTCTTCGTACTCCCCTCACGGGTGAGACGATGGAGGCGCATGTGCAGAAATGCATCAGCCATTGACAGAGAAGCACTATTATTATTATTATTATTATTATTATTATTATTATTATATAGCATAGTTTAAAGAGGGGAGTATAGATACTAGCTTTAGTATAACTAGCTAGTGTGTGTGGCCTTCTATCAGTGAGCCTTTCTCTGTCCTTTTTTTTTTTAGTGATTCCCTCTAACGGGAAGCGCTGCCATTTTTTTCATGTGTATTTCAAACTTTAGGTATGCCATGCTGAGGGCTAGCAAGGCGCCGATATATGTGGCACACCGTGGTGGTGGCTACGGAGTCTTTGCTGATAATACCTTCCTCCTTCTTTTCAGCTTGGGCTCCTCGAACCAGGAGGAAAGTCTTTGCGTGCTGCAGATCATGCTGCATTTTCTGATCATTTCACTATGAAAATTGGGAGTTCCCTGCAAACAGGGATGCATCCAATTAAATTCATTAACGAATCGAGCAGGAATGCAATGCATCTCATCAACTCTTCATCGCAAGGGTTCAACAAGCTCGACGATGACACTTGCCGACCGAACGTGAAGGTAAATTATGTTAGTTGTTACATACATCCATGCAATGTAAGTTTTTGTTACGTGTGTTGTATTTTTTCTATAAATATTGTTGTAAATAATGTCAGGTCAGCAAGGGTACTCCTATTGTGACTGTCACCACCGCAATATCGAAAGATCAAGAGATTTTGCTCAGCTATGCGCCTAATCCAGACCTAGAGATAGCTACGCTGCCAAGCGATGCACATCCGGTCTGGTTGAAAGAGGCTGCCAAGGAAGGAGCTAAAATCCCAGTTTTCCTGTTCGAGACTGACATTGGTCATGTATGTTTCATCGTTCCTGAGAAAGAACATCCGCTTCCACTTAAGTCAATTTCCTTGCTTCATGAAGCAAAGGTTGAACTTTTAGCGTCGGTCAGCAGTATTAGTTCTGATGGAAAGCAACCGCTCTCCAGGTCATCATCTATTCCGCCGGAAAAAAAGAGGAAGCTTCTCGACAGCGTGTCCTCAATTTCAGATAGTCGCCGCACGCTTCTGCCCAGGGAAAGCTCGGACATTACAGTCATCACAGAAAAATCAAGCTTGAGTGATGCACAGGTAAAAAATAAATAAATGAAAATTATTACTGAGAAGATTCTTTTTTACAGGCAGGTGTTCCTGACGTTGATGCTAACCTCGACAGCTGGAAACAGTCAGACAGTTCTACTGTCACTACAGGATATGATGTTAGTAGCTGCAGCAGCTCTAGACTATATCTTCCTACTGGCTCCATGGTAATTTTTTTTCTCTACCTGTCTATGTTCATGCTGGTTAATGTTCATAAGCGATCTTGTTTGCGTAGAACGTCGACGAAGAGTGTTCAGATACGGATTCAAACGGTGATGCTGCATCTATCAACCCTGGATTGCTTCCTCCTCTGGTCGGCGTGGACGATGCGGAATTATCCAACGAGCTTCGATTGAACTTCGACGAGCTTATGGAATCGAATGAGCTGTTGTATAACATCATGAGATTATCACCAATTCCTTACAGCAGACCACGTAAGAATCCAACGCGCCCCTACACGATGAAAAGTCGCACGAAAGGTGCAGTGAAGCTTCAGAGACCGTCTGCGCTCCAAAAACTGTTGGGGATTACCTTCGCCGACTTGGACAGGGAAGTTAAGTCTGTCTGCTGCAAAAAGTGGAAGTGTTATTCATTTATCGACACGCGTGATGTGCTTTACACGAGAGCGAAGAATGCGTCATCGTCTCTCAGTGAGCTTTATTCTTGGGCAGCTTCGCAGCTTGAATCGTTTCAAACAAAAACTGGATCGTTTCAGTATATGTATTTAACGGAGGCTGTGTGCAAAGTAGCCTGGCAGCGTATCTACGGGATCGGTGATAAAGTTTTGTCAAGAGCACACAAACTTCTTGCAAATAACACGAAGGTTTTGACAAAAAGCTACTCAACCGTTCCTGAAACAGAAGATGTGGTAGCAGTATTACTCTGCGAGAAGTTCATGGAGAGTTACCCGGAGATATGCAGCGACGGAATATGGAGGATGCAAGAAATGGCTCAGGACGCAGGAGTCCAAAACTATGTTCGCGAGAATTGGAAAGATATGTGCCTTCGGTTTGGTTGTTCGAAACGAGTTGATCCAAATAATCCTCCGACAGACAATACGATCAACAAAGTTTGGCGCATGGATTTTCCGCACGTCAAGTTTGTCAGAGGTATTATGCATATTTTCGTTATCATTACTTATTACAGGTTTGTTTTGCAGAAGGAGATTTCTCAAAATGCGAGATCTGCACAGAGCTTGCTGCTGATCATTCTAACGGTTTCAGAACTGAAGTAGAAGCTCAAGAATGGCGTCGCCGTAGCAGGCTTCATCACAAAATTCACAGGGCGTGCCGCGTTGCCAGCATGCAGCGCAAGAAGGCAGCACCAGCAGATTTTGCTGCCACAGTCATATCAGCCGATATGAAACCGCCAGTGAAGATCCCATCTTGCCGCCGCGCCGCGAAAGATTTCAAAGGAAAAATTGTGTTTCGCCTTTGCGTTGGAATCAATACCTGCTACACTACCGATACGCATTTTATTCTGACGTACCTTGAAGGCGCGGTAGAACACGGCGCGAACAGCAACATTACTATGCTTGCCGCACTTTTACATTGGCAACTTTGGAACCCTCGCACAATGCAAGCGTGGAAATTATATCTTGAGTGGGACGGAGCTGGTGATAACACCGCGTGGGCGATGCTGGGTTTCCTTGGGCTCAATGTCGTTGACAGAGGAATCCGTTTCCAAGTAGAGTCACATCGCAAGCCACCAGGGCACGGGCACGATGGAGATGATCAGGAATTTCGAGTTATGGATATCGGGTGGAAGAGCACCTTCCTGACAACTAACATCGCTCAAGCGTTATTAAAGCTCATTCTTGCATTCAAGAAGCAGCACAAGAAGAGGCATGTGCTGGTTGTTCTCGGATGTAACTACGACTGGATGACTCATTTTAGCCCGTGTATGAACAAGAGTTTCAAAAACTACAACAAACCCTTGGCATATAAAATCACCAAGAAAGATCCTGACGCTTTGCCGACTGTAGAGATCGCTACTTGGGGAGACGCACAGGATTTTCATGGAGTGCGTGATGATCCCAGAGGAGAACCGATCAATTTGTTTATCGGACGCCCCGGTAATAATATTATCTATCTTTCTCTTTCTCTCTCTCTCTCTATATATATATATATCTCTCTCTCTCTCTTTCTCTCGTTCTATCTATCTATCTCTCTCTCTATTTATGACAGCGACCGACATGCCTCCCAAGCTTCCAGTCGGCTACTTCGTCAATCCGCGCCTGAAGAAGGATATTCGTGCTTTGGCTACTAAATACCTAGGGCCGGATGAGCGAGCACATGTGGAGGAAATGTTAGCAGGTGGAAATTTGACCAGAGTAGAGGTGGATGGAGATTACTTCGAAGGCGGCCTGCCCGGCCGTCCTGCTCATATGTCCTGTGTCGATGCAAAAGGCAAGGAATGGAGAGCAGAATTTCGATTGATCGACGAGCTACCTGTAAATTGGATGGAGTTGCCTCAAGAACGACAGGAGAAAATGAACGCACTTACGCGTTTGACCGATGAAGAGCTGCTGTCCTTACCACGCACTTATTTTGTTAATGAAGGACGTCCTCCAGCTCACCCGAGATGGCGTGGTGCAAGACAGCTTACTAGCGAAGAAAAGCAGGAGCAGGATTTAGCATTTGGAAATGCTTCTGAGCCTTGGCGGAAAATTCTCACGTTGCTAAGATCGTCAGAGGAAAAAAAGCAATTTGCGTCCAAGCAGATGGTAGTTAGCGAATTGAAATCATGGATGAGAATGCATGGTGTTGCAACGCAAAACTCCGATCGGAAACAGTTCAAGAAGGCAGAGCTTATTGAACAAGCGTGGAACCATTTCGAACGATGCGACTGTGGGTTCCCTGAGGAAGAAGAGCTTGGTGCTGCTCAGCCTGCAGAACCAGTGGCAGATTCAGAGGATGACTTATCTGATACTTCATCTTCCAGTTCATCAACTGACTCATCGTCTGATCGATCTTCTGGTTCAGAGGAAGAAAAGCATGGTATTAGTTTTCTTCTTCTTCTTCTTCTTCTTCTTCTTCTTCTTCTTCTTCTTCTTCTTCTTCTTCTTCTTCTTCTTCTTCTTCTTCTTGTTCTTCTCCTCCTTAACATGATGCTATCCATATTGTAGATGATTCAGATCGCTCCGACGCAAGTTGGAGAATGCGTAACTCAGGAATCCGTTTGCGCGGACGTCGCCGCGCACGTCGTGCTGCGGGTGGACGTGGACGTGGACGTGGTCGTATGTGATTATTTTTTTTGAATGAATTTTTCTGGGTCCGACTTTTTCATAATGGTTTTTGTCTAGGGCAACTGCAACTGTAACGCTTCTTCTAAAAACTGAAATTAGAAATTTGTTTAACTCTGATAATGCACCAGAATCTGATGTGAAGCGTCCTCCCTCCGACCCATTCCCCCCCCCCACCCCCCCCCCTCCCCCCTCTACGTACCAGCGTACGTCACAGCGGGCAAACAGAATTTTTTGAAGGTAAAACCATGTCTTAATATAGTAAAATGCTTAATATAAGCAAGAATAAACAGTAAAAGCAAATTCTGCATGTTCGGCATTGTTATCATCATAGATTCATGGTAGCCGGGACTACGAAAAAGTAGAAAAATTACCGTGTCGGACCGGTTCCTGCCCACCTCTGAAGATGAAGTTAAAGTGTATTACAATTAATAAAAACATATTTTAATATTATTTTTATATGTTCTGCAATCAGGGAATTCATTTCCTTTCATTTCCACACGTTTTCAAAAAAGTCCATATACTTCATGGAAAATTTCGGAAAAAGGGATACCCCCAAGATTGTCGAATGTTTAGTTTTATTGGTAGGTGTTGTTATTGTACAGTCGCTGTGTGTATCAATTGAACCATCCGCTGACACTTTATCATTATTGTCCTCGTGCTCAGATATCCAAGTATCAACATCTTTGGTATTTAGTAAATTGACACCTGTTATATTTAGATTACCTCCCATACTAATGTTGCCAAATTCATCAACATTTATCGGAAAAGTTTTATTTACCCAGTTTATTGAGTTATATGTTAGATAACTATTCATCGCCACTGGTGCTGTAATGACTACATCTGTGAGTGTATCAATTGAGCCGATTGTTGTATTTCTCCATTTACCATCTACATCATTATATGTTAAGTATTGCCCGACCGTTGGAGCGGATATGTTTGTGTCTATCAAATTATATAAACTTGTTTGGTGCGGATTGGATGTATTAGAGCGGTGTTGAGTTGAGGCTTTGACTTCGTCATTATCCCTTACTCGTTGTTCTGTATAATATAGATTTTTTCCTTCTTTTATGTCTGTAGTTGATTTGGTAGATAATCTTGTGTCAAATCGTAAATCCGTATAGTAGAGGTTCAAAGGGTTTTCATCTTCTGGCACTCTGTCTGTATTCAGACCGACTATGTTTGTGTTGGTAAGGTCAAGGTTGGCTATTGATAGGCTGTCTGTTGCGATTTCTGACAAGCCTAAGAGCGACTTGAAGGAGGAACCTGCCATATTCGTATATTAATTATTTATTTATTTATTAAAAAAATACTAAAATATATTAATCTTAGTATAAATGCCGTCTCCCGAAGCAAGGCGTAAGAATTGGGGTAAGGCTGTGGAAAGTATTAAGAGCAAAAAGCAACAAAAGGTTGAAATAGCGAAAGAGAAATTAGCAAAGTGTAGAAAGGCTTATGTAGGTGATGATGAAGAGATGGAGGAAAAGATAAACCGCATGGCGGAAATTGGTGTTGCTAATGATATCATTAATGGAAAAGACCAAGATGATACACCAGAAGAAAGCAGTGAGAGTGATGAAGAATGTGATTTTACAGATATTATTGCTGAAAAGATGGCTAAGATGAAAATAAGAAGAAAGAAAGCGGAAGCAAAGAAGAAGGTAAGCAAAAAGCCTGTGCCTGAGCCTGAACCCAATGATAGCGAAAGCGAAAGTGAAGAAAGTGAGGAGGAAATGCCAGTAAAGAAAAGTAAGGGTAAAAAGTCAAGCAGTGTAAGCGTAAAAGTGTATAATCAATCTTCTGGTGGTGCTAAGAAAGAAAAAAATAATGATATTGAAAAATGTTTCTTAAAATTTTGACAATATATCATGGATAATAAGCACACAAATCAGCAACAACAACAAGAAACTCCTGAGCAGACTGAGAGAAAAGAAAAACTTGAAGAAGTGGCAGAGATACATTTTCAATCAAAGCCCGCAAAGATATGGAACACAATAACATCACCAGAAGCAAAACCACTAAGTCAAGTATTTATTGATTTAATGGATATGTCAAAGGTTGCGACAAAGAAAGGTAATGCAAACTATAATTTTGGATTAGTTGCTATTGATGTATATAGCCGTCGTGGGTGGATTGAGCCAGTCAAAAATAAAACAACTGGTTATGTCTTAGAAGGGTTAAAAAAAATATTTACTAAAAAAGTTCCTGAAAGAATTACTTCAGATAATGGCGGTGAGTTTAAGGGACAAGTCAGTGAATATTTCAGACAAAATAATATTGAACATAGAACTGTCCAAGTAGGCGATCACAGAACAATGGACATAATTGATAGGTTTATTAGAACAATACGAAATGAATTAAACTTGACATGGGAATTTAATGAAAATTTTCAACGGGTTCCTATTATTCATGAGGTTGTTGATGCTTATAATAAAACATATCATACAACAATTAAAGCAGTTCCGATTAATGTTTTTGAAGGAACCGAAAAGAACACTCAGGAAATATACCGAAATCCTTTAATTAATGAATTCCCTAAGGGTACAAGAGTAAGAAAGGAATTAGAAAGAACTATTTTTTCTAAAGGGGACAAGCAATTCAGTAAAACTATATTCAAGGTTAAGGGCCGTAAGGGCTTCAAAGTCATACTATCTGAAGAGGACTTAGTACGACCGTCAGAATTATTAAAGACTAATATTGAAGAGCACCATGAAGAAACGGAACCGAAGGAGCAGTTATCGGACAAAGTTAAACAAATTACAAAAGAGAAAAAAATATTAATTTATTAAAATCATTGGATGTAAAACCTGAGAATGTCAGAACTAGTAAGAGAGAACGGAAGGCGAAAGTCCAATTTGATGCTTGAGTGATTTAATATGTCTAGCTTTGTTTCCATTATGTATTTCAGCACCACATCCACACTTAAAATCTTTATGCTTCCAAATTTTCTTCTTTTCTTTTTTGATTGCTTTTGTTTCTGTATCGTAATTAATTTTCCATTCCTCGTATTTAGGTATTATATTTTCCTCGTGATATTTCTTTGCTTCTTCCAATGCTTGTTCTTTTGATTTATTCTTTCCAATACAGAAACTCTTACACATAACCTTTCCTCCTTCTCTCCATTGAACTTTTACCATTGGCCTCTTCATTATTCTTTACCATTACACAACCTCTAGACATTCTAAATCTCAGCGTGTCTTCGTTAGTCATCCTATATGTGTCTTTATTTTATTTCCTTAAATAATAATTATTTAATGCAGCAGTATTTATTGCTTTTTGCTTACTATATTGAATAATCAATAGTAAGCAGAAATAATGAATAACGGCTCCTTGTGTGGTTTGTGTGCTTCAAATGCATCGAAAAAGTGTGCCAAAGTGGCCCCCTATACTACTCTCTATCAGTAGTATAGGGTCGCACTTCAGGACAGATCTTCAGTGCAGTTTCTCTACAGAAACCACACTAAGAGCCGTTATCCATTATTTCGTCTATCTATTCATAACAAATACAGACATATAAAAGAAAGAAAAACTGCTACCTTTAAATAATTATTATTTAAAGAAATAAAATAAAGACACATATAGGATGACAAACGAAGACACTCAGAGATTTAGAATGTCTAGAGGTTGTGTTATGGTAAAGAATAACGAATAGATACAAATTGTAAAAGTTCAATGGAGAGAAGGAGGAAAGGTTATGTGTAAGAGTTTCTGTATCGGAAAGAAAAAATCAAAAGAGCAAGCATTGGAAGAAGCAAAGAAATATCACGAGCAAAATATAATACCTAAATACGAGGAATGGAAAATTAATTACGATAAAGAGACAAGAATAATCAAAAAAGAAAAGAAGAAAATTTGGAAGCATAAGGATTTTAAGTGTGGATGTGGCGCTGAAATACATAATGGAAACAAAACGCGACATATGAAGTCTCTGAAGCATATTTCAGCAAAAAAAGAAAAACCTCCAGTTCATCCAAGGCCAAGCAAAGAGTATATGGATAGAATAAAGAAAGATGATGTGAGCGAAGCGTCACAACATGGTGAAGCAACTTGTGATGATAGATGTAATATGTGTGGATACATGGACCATAACTGCCACTGCGGTTGCGGGTATGGTAAGTATTGATAATAAAAAAGGTTTCTCTGCGGAAACAACTGAATTTCCATTTAAAGACAAGGAGGGTCCTTATATATAGGCACACACGAGGCCACGAGGGGACGACTGATTGAGGCAGACAAATATTTTAATTTTATAAAATTATATTTTCCTTGATATACTATTATCAAACATGGAGACACACACGTATAACGGCAAGGTCTACAGGTTGGATAGATTAAGGGAATATAAGATAAATTACGAAATCAAGTCTGTCAGGGGTCTGGATGTGCTATATATCAAACCGAAGGTAAGGGGGTATAAAATTGATACACCGACAGCCCAAAACTACTTGAACTAAGTAAGAGGTGCGGTGTATTTTGAGCACCATGCTATACCAATAGCGCCACCTTTACCTACGATTGAAGAGAAAAAAGAGATGAAAGAAAATTACAGAGACTTGTTGCGGTATGGTAATTATGATATCATAAGGGACGACAGCAAGGAACACGAACTAGGAATAAATGAAAGCCGATATGAGGTAAGGATATTAATGGCAACTTCCGATCATTTACGATGCGCGATGTAATAAGATTTATTGAGATTGTGTTGAACGACTTTGTAAAACGACAAGCACCCGAAGATAAGGTTAGCCTAGGTATTGAGTTTGTTGATTACTATGGAAAAGTATCAACAGGCTTGCACAAAGTTAATCAAATCTCGGTTGAAAAAGTTTTGGAAAGATTGGCAGCAATATTTCAAAGCAACGAAAGTCTTTACATGGATGAGAACGGAATAAACTTTGATAAATTAAAATTTGTGTTGAAATCTGTTAAAATGCAGACTGGTGGGACAAGGCTACAGGTTTTGAACAAATTGGATATATACAGAAAGAAAGGAGTAATCTGTATTACAAACAGCGATAACTTATGTTTAGCACGAGCAATCGTTGTAGTAAAAGCAAAAATTGAAAAACACCAAAAATTCTCGCAAATTATGCGAGGACGAAAGATACAATAGGAAATGGCTGAGGCTTTACACGATGAAACAAAAGTCATTAAGGATGTGTGTGGGATACCTGAATTTAATACATTTGCTAATCACATTAAATACAATCTGGTTATTGTTGAATTTCCTGACAAAATAATTTATAAAACAGAACTACTTAATGCGAACGGAGAACGGCTGACTAACCTTTACATTCTAAAGACTGAAGGACATTACGATGCCATAACTAATATGAAGTCTATGATAGGAAAGGAAAACTTCTGTGAGTTGTGTCTAAGGGGATACCAAAAAAGACACGCATGTGAAGCAAAATGTAGTATCTGTGAAACCAACGGATGTAAGGGAATAAATGACAAGAGCCAGTGGAAAGAATGTGAGCAGTGTAATAGAAAGTTTCCAAACACTGAATGCTTTAATAATCACAGGACAACAAACTGCGATGTTAAAGCAAAATGTAAATCGTGCGGTCTTAATTACAGAAAGAAGGATGAGCACAAATGCGGATATGCAAAATGCAGAAATTGCAAACTAGTGAAACCGCTTGAACACCAATGTGAAATAGTCCAAAAAGAAATCTTACCGCCGTCAGAGCAATATATATTCTTTGACTTTGAAGCGACACAGGACACAGGCGAGCACATTGTTAATCATGCCGAAAGCCAGTATTACGATGCGAAGGAACCGCCAGTAATTCACAAGAACATTCAAGATTTCTGTAATTGGGCTTTTGACACTAAACACAGCGGATTTACATTTATTGCGCACAATGCCCGCGGTTATGATTGTCAGTTTATTCTTAAGTGGTTGGTTGATAATGGACAAACTCCATTTGTAATCTATGAAGGTGGTAAGATTATGATGATGACACTTAAGAAGTATCGCTTTATAGACAGCCTAAGTTTTCTTACGATGCCATCGTCAGACTTTCCAAAGACATTCGGACTTACGGAACTTAAGAAAGGTTTCATCCCGCACTTCTTCAATACGGCAAAAAATAAAAACTATGTCGGGGTAATGCCACATAAGAAACATTACGGCTACGACACGATGCGAGGAGATAAACGAAAAGAATTTCTTGAATGGTATGACGAACAAGTGAAAGCACATAACAGGTTTGATATGGCGAAGGAAATATGTGAGTATTGTCATTCAGATGTTGATATACTAAGAAAGGGTTGTATAGATTTTAGAAATCAGTTTCTAGAGTTTGGTATTGACCCTTTTCAATATACAACTATTGCGAGTTGTGTTATGGCTTTGTATCGTGCTAAGTTTATGCCAGAGAATTCAATTGCGATATTGAAAGCGGAAAAGCAAAACAGGATGACTTCTAGGGCTTGTGTAGAATGGTTAGCATACAGAAGCAGGTTAGACAAAACCGATATTAAACACGCATTCAACGGAGGTGAAAAATGTTTCAACTCGGACAATCTCGTGTGTATGTAGATGGCTGGGATGAGAAAAACAAAACCGCTTATGAGTTTTACGGGTGTCATTGGCACGGATGTGATAAGTGTTGGAATAGCAATGCTATGAATGTGAAGAAGAATAAGACGATGGGCGAACTATACAAGGAAACAATGAGAAGAGAAAAACAACTTAACGAACAAGCAAAAGTAATAAGTGTCTGGGAGTGCGAATGGAGCCTGATGAAAACCAGTGAAAGACTGGCAGAGGATACAAACGAACGAATTACTGAACAAGAAGGACTAAACCCACGAGAGGCAATGTTTGGAGGTAGAGTGAATGCTTTGACATTATATTGGAAATCACGACATGATAATGAGTATGCGAAATATATTGACATATGCTCACTTTATCCGACCGTGATGTATTACGACCTTTATCCAAGCGGACACCATATAATTATTAGACCAAACAATGAGGAGGAAAGAAAAAATATGAAAAATAAAATTATAAACAGAGAATATTTCGGAGTGGCTAAGGTTAAGATGCTACCGCCTAGAGGCTTACTACACCCAGTCTTACCGAAGGCGGACAGAGGCAAGATGATGTATTACTTATGCGATAAGTGCGGAATGACTGAGCAACATGGCGAATGTAAGCACACAGATAAAGAACGAGCAATAACAGGTACATGGGCAACTCCAGAAATTTACAAGGCCTTAGACAAAGGGTATAAGTTAATAAAAGTATATGAAGTATGGCACTGGAAAGAACAAAGCAGTAGCCTATGCAAAGAATACATAAAGACATTCTTGAAAGTAAAACAAGAGTCCAGCGGATACCCTGCGGAATGTAATACGGAAGCCGAAAAACAAAATTACATAAAAAGCATGGAAGTTAAAATGGGTGTAAAGATGGATGAAAGCAAAATATTTAAAAACGAAGGACGGCGAGCAGTGGCTAAGTTGTGCTTGAACTCTTTATGGGGTAAGTTTGGACAGAAACAAAATAAATCACAGAATAAAATGATAAAGGATAAAGATACCTTATACAAACTATTGAACGATAAATCAGTAGATAATATAAATATTAACATAATTAACGACAAAATTGTAGAAGCCAGTTATGACTTAAAACAGGATGCGGTGAGCGACCCGATTAAAACAAATATTGTGGTTGCTTTATTTACCACATGCCATGCGAGAATGAGACTTTACAATATGATGGACAGATTAGGTAATAGGATATTGTATCATGACACAGACAGCGTAATATATACGACTAACAAAGAAATTAATGAGGTGGATGTAGAGACAGGCGATTTACTGGGAGATTGGACAGATGAATTGAAAGGAGCAAAAATAAAAACCTTTGTGGGAGGCGGGCCGAAATGTTATGGATACTTATTAGATAATGGTAAAGCCAGTATGAAAGTAAAAGGATTTAGTATGAATTATGAAACGAAAAAAGCATTGAATTTACCGAATATGTTAGTGTGATAAGTTGCGGGCTAGGTATTACGAACACTGAATTATTTGAGAATGGTAAAAATGAACTGGCTGACTTGTTGGAGACTGATGAAGAATTAAGGATTGCTAAGCGAATTGAGAAGTCTGGAAAAGTAGTTATAATAGAAAACAACAAGATAACACGAGACAAACAAAAGAAAAAAATAACAAGCGAATACTTAGAAAAGATATTTAGTTTTACATATACGAAAAGACAAGTTATTGGAATTGTAGAGAATGCGATTGAAACTAGACCTTTTGGATTTTAAAAAATAAAGATGATAAATAATTAATTTTTTTCCATAAAATTTTTTACCACTCTATATAGACCAATGACCACCCTCACCAGACTATCTGAAAAATTTGAACAACTTTCCATTGAAAATAAAAAAGAAAACTTTTCTCTTACTGATGTCAAAAAGGTAATAAACGATGAAATTCAAGCCATTGAGAAAGGCGGAGAAGGAAAGCCTAAGGATGTTTTTCAGTTTGGTAAGTATAAGGGTAAGAAAATTTCAGATATTGCCACGATTGATAAGCCTTATTTAGAATGGATTATCCGTCAGCCGTGGTTTAAAAACATTGACGAGGTAAAAAAATATTTATAATAAAAAATAATATTAATAATATATATCATGTCAGACCTGAACACCAAACAGGACTACTTGAATGAAATTGAAAAATGGAACATTGACGGCGAAATAAAAAAGCCCACAATTAAATGGACTAAGCCAGACATTGTTTCTTTCTATGAACAATACAAGCAGAGAGACGATAATGTGAAAGTAGTTATACCGCTTGAAGCCATAACAGATAAAGAAGAGAGCACTCCATTTAAGGCGACTGATTTGAAAGAGACTGGTATCACCGAAATCAAGTCTAATGTAGGTGAAGAAATAGCAAATGTTTCATGTACAGAAGAAGGATGTATATTAAGGAAAGGAAACAAGCAAAATGAAACCGATATTTTTCTTCAATATGGTAAGTATAAAAAAAATGAAAATTGAAGATGTCGCTAAGATTGACAAACCATACCTTGAATATTTAATTCAAGACCCTTATTTTATTAACAAAGATGCGGTAAAAAATATGTTTGATAATTTATTCTATTGTATTTTTTTTTTGCTTTATTGGTCTTCTATAAAATTAGCAATAATATTGACATTTCCACCATTGTTCGTAGTGGAAACCGATTTCTGCGTAAAAGTTAATACATCACTTGGAGACAGATAAATATCATAACTTCTTAGATTGATTTGTTGAGTTGAATTAGCATTAACATATATTTTAAAAATCGTCGTTCCGTTGGCGATAGCAGTCGCTGTTGTGTCGGTATCAACTATTGAATATTTCGTATCTACATCCGCATACACTGCTCCAGTTGATGTTCCATTCAACACCATTCTTACTATATCCGTTTTTGTGTCTTCATTACTAATACTTATCAATGATGGATATACTAATGAATAATTGTCTAAGTCAGCACCAGCACTATCATATTTTGCCTTATTTCTTATACTTAATATCGGTCTTTCTGTAGTGTGGGCGACTTCAGCACCCTCAATTGAATTCGTTATGCTGGTATTTATTACATTTGAACCCTCAATGAATAAACTGGCACTCGCTGTTTTAAGAATTTGTATTCCAGTCTTTGTATCATTTTTCATTACTGCTGTAAAGGGTAATGTCGTATTTCGCAGGCTTACACCATTATTGGCATTCGCATACTCAATCATATGAACTAATTGAAAGAATCCTGTTATGGGATTTTCAATATAAAACTTAATAGCACCAAACCCAAGATACTGAAATTGAATTTGAAATACATTTCCTTTGCTCCAATCTAAGTCTGGCATAGCAAAATTTCCGTCGCACGGGTCATCCCAGTCTTTTTGGTCTTTATATTCTATGACACCTCCTTTACAATGAGCAATACGCATTCCTGTTTTATCTTTGTAAAAATAAAATCCATCAACAAGACCATTTCCTATTCCAATAAATGAATAGTAATCTTTTGTATCATCCGTTGTCCATATAGCAGTAAAGCGGGCAAGGACACCCATTCCAGTTCTATATTTTATTCTCCTTTTACTTATCAATCTAGCATCCGCTGTCGCATCCGCTTGAGTTTTCAATTCGGCCATATTATCCAAAAATGATACAGAAGATTTTGTTTCTGTTTTTGTCCATATCCTAGTATTAATGGTGTATGGAAAGATTTCTTGTAATACTGGTGTTAATTGACCTACTACTGCTTCGCCAAAAGCGGTTTTTGAATGATTTGTTTCAATATTACCATCATATCCAACACTGACATGTATAAATTCTCCGTCAGGATTTTCTGCGATTAAATTTCTCTGGTGAGTAGTCATTTCTTGTTTTTGTTTATATTGTATGAAAAAATTAAATCTAAATTTTTTATTTATTTTTTTTTTTTTGGCTGATTGTTTATGAAATTGAAATTATATTTGCTTTAACCTGAACCTCCCGCTGAGTGATTGCTACACTTACATGCTGATGAGCATTATTCTGTGTAGTGCTAATGAACTCCCATCGTCTCTCATTTGAAAGGTCAAGCCCGCTAACTTCATTTTGGTCTTTGCTCCACAGCGGGCGGGTATTATCCCAAGTATCAACCCAGAACCAGTTGTATTGATACACATTTGAATTCATCAAAACAGAACCTTCAAGTTTAGGTTTCAAGCACATATAATCTTCAAAACTAGCGGGATATATTTCAAATTCCTGAAGTCGTGCCCCGTCAAGTGTGGTGTGGAAACTGGTAGTCTTAGCGGTTGCTCTGTTATCAATATCATAAGCAGTATTCTTGTTTTCAGTGTTGTGGAAGAGTGTGTGATAAATTTTCTTCAATCGTTTTCCGTGTCCTCTATCAAAGCGGAGAATAATGTTTTGTGTAGTGGATTGAGCAATGGAATTTTTATAAACATAAGGATAATCAATATTAAAACTCATACCTTCAGCACTTGCCACCTTTTGTTGAATTGATTGAATGACATCGGGATTAGTCTCTACCGCAAGGAACAAGTTAAGATTAGAAACACTTACATTACCAGCAGCAGCAACAAGCGCTCCGCCAGCAATTGATAAGGGGTCGTTATTGTAATAATAAATTTTAGGGGTCTGTTGCCACACAATCCGCATATTCAAAATCTCTGGAAACATAATAGTCTTATCAAGAGCAAAAATGGTATTGTAAAGCATACCAAGATTAATCTTAACATCAATAGAAGGCTCAGCAGAAGTAGCAGCACCGCCAGAGAAATACTTAGGCTCAATGTAAGCGACATTGACGACAGAGAGTTGCCCACTTCCATCCGCGATACAGGCATCATTGTGGCGACGAGCATTAACAACTGGCTCACCAAACATAGCCTTAACACTTGCGGCAACATCATCACCACCATCTGTCATTGTTGTTCTAAAAGTCTCCTTTACTATTTGTGAAGTTGAGATATTAATCTTACTATCAGCATTACACTTTTGAAGCATACAACCAGCACCACTTCCATAATCGTGGTTTTCAAGTGTCAGAAAGTCCTTCATAGAAGTCTCTGCCTTCCAAACAATCTTTGTAAATTTACCAACTTCATTTACATCACACAGATAAACACCGCTACGGGTTTGAAGTTGAATTTGTCTAATAGGAGCCAGACAATCCATATAGCATTTGTTATAGTTCGCAGCGATTACTGGTGGGGCATAAGTAAAACTCAAGACAGAGCGGGCTAAGTTAAATGGCCTGCTGATAAGGTCAAAGTTGCTTTCTTGTCCTCCTGCGGTAGTAACAGTAATAGTTCCCGCACCTTCTCGCGGAGTTAGTTTATTCAAACGATACGAAGCACTGATGTAGTCAGTTCTGGAAAAGTCTAGTTCGCCTCCGTGTTGAGTCGGCATTTTGTTTTTTTTGAAGTAGCGTAAATTATCTAATGCACCAGAATATATTAGAAAGATTTTAAAAATCTTTCAGCAAAAATAAAAAATAAAAAAATAAATAATTCCAAAATTAATTGATATTTTATTCTGACTTCGTCATCATAAAACATCGTAAGCCATTAAAGTTTAAAAAACGATGTTTGACAATAAACGAGAGTGCGTAGCACGAAGTGAAATTGTCAAATATCATCTCTGTTTCAAAAGATTGAAGAATGATGTAAATAAATTAAAATAATTAGTCTCTCTGTAAATTAATAATGTCATTACAATACCTAACCCATTAAGATTTATAGCCTGATCGTTTTTGTCTGTAAGATAAAACCTAAATACATTATTTGAACTGGCATAATTTCTTACCATACTCAGACCCACTTCCGTCGTATATAACGGCTCCGAATGGTATTTCATTAGCCGTGTATATTTCTTGTAGCACGTGATTATCACCTTCCCCCACTAAGTCCGATTGAAGGTATAAAGTCTTTTCTCCAGTTAAAATAATTACATTTGGAGATTTAATAAAATCATTAGCAAAGAAATATGTTGAGTTTCTATCAAATCCCATAACTTCATGAATACGGGTATCACCATTAAATATAAACCGCGGTTGAATACCTCCGTTATTTGAAACACTGAATGTTAATTTGCCATCTTCTGGTTCTATGTTGGTATTGTTGCTTGAGACGACATATGTATAGTCATTTGGACTTTCTGCCGTCAGTATCTCGGTCAGTTTATTTTTTAAGTTGTTCATTGTGTAGTTGCCATCAGGTATCGTAATTAAAGTCTCATACCCGTCTTCGGATAATGTAAAAGTATTATATGGTGAAGCCACCGAATAATACGATTTCGGCACATGGATATGAAGAATTTTACAGTGTGTTGGATTGTCTAGCCCTTTCAAATTGACTTCGTGAGTGAAGTCGCTGTCTGTGCCTGTTATCCTATTTTTACTATTTATGTAATAGATACCACTCGCACGGCCTCCCTTATACTCCATCGTAGGTGCTTTTTTATAAAAACCACCTACAACCTCAAAAATCTATATATTAGAAAATATCTTTTATATGTATGTATCAAAATTACCATACCCATTCTGTGCTTTTAACTTTTCTGCTTCTTCTTCTTTTAAGTCTGTATAGCCACTAGCAAACTTAAATCGGTTGCCTTTCGCCCGCTCCATTAAAAACCTCATTGAGTGCCATCCGCAAGTTGAGGAAGTATCTGATTGTTGTTTTACTTGATTAACCTTCATTAATAAATAACTATCGGGGTGGCTTCGGTCAATTAGTTGTTTCATTTGTTGTTGAAAGTCTTCCGTTGGTTGGTAAAGTGTTAATGGGTCATATACTTCAACACTCCTGTCTTTATCTAGACTTATCCATACGGCGATCCAATGAGACCCCGCTTGTTTGTGATTGTCCAAATTCATGATAAATCCGTATCGTTTTCTGCTTCTAGGCTTCAACTTATAAATTTCATCACTGGCTATCGCACCGAGATACCATCCATATTTTTTCATTATGTCGTCTATTTCATTAGTCATTAGTCCCCTCCCTTCTCCTTCCTGTTGCTGTTGCTCGTCTGTCAGCTGTTGCTGTCCAAAGGTCGCATCTCCAACTTCGTTGGAGCGCTCTGGCTCGGGCTCTTGCTGGGGCTCTGGCTTTGTCTCCTCTTGCTGTGGCTCGGGCTGTGGGGGTTGTTGCTCTTCATTCAGTTCGGTTTTATATTTATTAATAAGAGCATTGACGTAATCTTTTTTTCTGATTGAATGGACCCATTCTTTTCTTGATAGATACTTTTTCATATTTTCTACGGAAAACACTTTATTAATCAAATCTTCTAATCCTGTTCCCGTTTGTAATCCCAAATATTCTGCGAGTTTCCTTTTTACTTCTTCCTTCTTTTCTCCTACATCTATTTTATGTTCTACGATTTTTTCAATAATCCAAGATGCCCTTTGGTTCCATCCTTTAACATCATGACCTTCATTTTTAAGTTTATCTCTTAGTGCTTCACCAAGAATTTTAATAGTTAGTTTTTTTTCAACATTACTATTTGACAATCCATTCTTTAACATTGCTTTGTATTTAGCCATCTCTAGTTGGTTTCCTAAATTTTGGTTTATAGTTCGCTTTTTTTTATTGGTTTCTTCGGCTTGTTCAAGATGCTTTTTAACTTCTTCTATTTTGGAACCTAAATCTATATATTTTCTTATATCCACTGCTAGTCGTATTTTACCTTCGTCTCTTAATCCACCAAGGAAATCATCACCATAACCAGCATCTTTAATTAACTTTTCCGCCTCTTTTAGTGCTAGCGGATTTACCGCCTGAACTTGCGGAGCCTGATATTGCGGAGCCTGACCTTGCGATTGATAAGCAATATATTGTTGTTGTGGAGGTGGCATAATGGCCATTCTTTGGTTCCTTTGCTGTTCGTATTGTAAATCCTCTATGAGTTTTTGCTCCCTTTTTAGTTCTCTGTCTTTTTGTTCTTGTCGTTCCTTAATATCTTCTATGTCTTTTCTGTGTTGCCTTTTCTTTTCTTCTTCTATCTCATCCCTTTTCTTCTTTTCCTTTGTTTCCTCGTCATGTATTAACTCATATTTCTTTTGTAAGTTGCTTTGTATCTGGTTTCTGTTCTCGTGTTCAAGACGATTGAACTCAGATTTGATTATTTTTTCTCTTGGTTTGCGACCCTGCCTTTGTGGCCTCGGCTTATTGCCAATATATTTTAAAAACAACTTAACGATTTGAAGTGTGCTCATATCATTTGTTTTCTTACCAAAATTAAGATAATATTTTTTACCCTTCTGGATAATATATGGTTTCCCGCTCTTATTCCTATAAACCCGCGGGGGTCTTACCTTAGCCTTTTTCTTATTAGTCTTAGCCGAACCCATTATATTATCAAAAAAATATTTCTAAATTTTAGAATTTGAAACAAAATATTTAATGAAACTTAGTCCCGCTTGCGGGGCAGTTGATGAAACACGTTTCATCTAAACTTTACAGCACCTCCTCGTTGCTTACCATACCAAGTTTTGCAGCAGTAGAACCAATACGAGACGCATATGGAACCCCGACATCGCCAAGGGCATTAGCGGTCTTTGAAATAATCTTGTTATCGCGAAGGAATTTATTAACGGCCATTGCGGTTTTTCCGACCTTAGCCCAGTTAATCTTTCCTCCCTTTTGCCCACTCTTCTTTTTGGTTTTCTTTTTTCCTCCCTTCTGTGGCATTGATGGATTGTATCCGATGTTATATCCTGATGGTTGTGAAATTATCACTGGCGATACTGGCATATAATATACATTAAAAAAAATAATTATATAAAAATATTATTTCAGGCGATAGGCAAAATTAGTCCCGCAAGCGGGACAATTAACTATCGCAAGCGATAGGCAAAATTTTTTCTTAACTCATCATCAACACTTGAGACATAAAGAAAATTAAATCGTTCCTTTGTAGCCTCGTGATAATTTTGGAGAAAATAATCAAAATCAAAAGATAAGTCTAAGTGTTTATACACGAGTTCCATTTTGTCCTGAGACTGGCTTGGAAAGATTAATAAATAATCTAATTGCTTAATGGCTTCTGGCCGTAGGTCATTCAAATACTGACTAGACATAATCACCTTTGATTTATAGTGCCTGTTCTTTTTTAGCAAATCACTTACGGACTTGTCTCTTAATCCACTCCATAAATCGTCCAAAACAAAAACAACCACTGGCGAAATATACTTACTTGGTCGTTCTTTTGCCTCCGCGGCGCTCTGTTTCTTTTTTTCTTCTTTTCCAAAGTATAAAAATTGTGGTTTCTCTATTTCCTCTTTGTCTTGTTTTACTTCTCCTTCGTGTTGCTCGTCCTGTCTGTTCAGTTTGTCTAACTCATAATCAATAACATTTACACCATCTGATTTAAGAAAGGTATATATAGCCATCGGGTTTCCCCTGTTCTTAAAGTGCTTAACCATTGCTTTATAAATGTAGTCCTTGTGTATCGTTGAAGCAATAATGACAATGCGGGTCTTTCTGTCGGTTGTCCGTTTCAGTATTTCAAAGAGTGCTGTTGTTTTTCCGCTCTTCTTACGGGCAAGCAAAAATATGTTAGCATACGGCTCATTGAATAATTTATAACCTTTTGCTTTTTGTTTCCATCACCCTCTTGTTTTACTGGCTTCACCTTAATGCTATTAATCTTTTCCATGTACGACCTTCGGTCTCCGCTTGCTTCGCCACTTCGTACTTGTGTGGTTCAATATATGTTTTACCTTATTTTTTACTTTAATGGTTGTCGATGTTTGTTGAAGACGAAGTCTGAAACAAATATCAGCCTAAAAACTCTAGGCACACAACAATTCTTCCCGCTAAATTTCCTGTGTCAATATTTCCGCCGTCAGTTTCAAGGACTTTAAATGTATATTGTCCGTCCGACCATCCAACGACCCCCAAATTATAACCGAGGTTTGAAATGTTTGCTGTGGTGCTGTCCGCAAATGTTCCAATAATTCCAATTCTGTCCATATAAAGAATTCTGGTTTTTGTCTCTGTCTGGTCGTTCATATAGTGGATAAATTTTACATTCATTTTGGTGGGTGTGAATGACATTTGAATATTTTTATTAAATGTTTTGCTTCCTCCAGCAAAATCATTGCTCAGAAAAATAATCCGCTGATATTTGAACTCACTCATAAATTATATAATATAATATATAAAAAATGATTTTAATATTCTTGTTTATGTGGTCTGTGTTAGGGCGGACTGCCTGTGACTTTTACTCACGGATAAGCGAAAAAAAGAATGAGAGTTGTGTTTATTGTATAAAGCAAGGGTAGATACGGGGTTTAAGTGTGTTTTCATAAATAACGGAAATAATATGTGCCGTAGTTTTGATGAGGCTTTGCCTTTAATGTGTGCTGGCGATAGTTCTTGGTATAAAATTTATATATATGAATGTTCATTTCTTACTTGAAGAAGGTGATGGAAGGCATATTCCAATCAATAGTGTTAGGATTCCGACATAAGTGTTGGCTACCTCACAAGGTAAGTTCTTTTCGGATAGCCTTACAATACAAAGGGTTATAATGGAGATAATGACACCCATTTGAAATAAGTATTTAATAAGTCGGCTGTCAGTTGGTCTGTTTGTTATACAACAACAATTCCAGTTGTCTTCCAATTCGTGCTCTACTTTTTTTTCTTCATTCTTCAGTGAAATGTCTAAAACTCTATTTTTCAACTCTGGAGTTAGTTCGCCATCTATTTCAATGATTGGCGGTGGTGGGTGTAATCTAGGTGGCATTGTAATTACGGATTTCTGCTAATTGGTTTTTAAAATCGGCTATATCATTAGTTAGATTATTATTTTGCTTTTCTAAATAAATCACCTTTTCTGATAATTGTTGAACCGCCTTAATTAACGGGGCGATAAACTCAGAATAACCTATACCATAACCGACATCACCACTATCAACACATTTAACATCTTCTGGATTAACACTCACACCTTTCAATTCGTATTCCGCTCTTTGCTTTGGACACGGAACCATAATTTTTTCTTTTATAAATCCGCCAAAATCTAGCATATCCATTTCTGTTAATACGATTTCTAATTCCTGTGCTATCAAACCAGTTCTTTGTTTCTTGTTGTCATCAATCATACGATAGCAGACTGGATTTAACTTATTTATGAAATCTAAGCCTAAACATTCTTTTATATCTTCTTTTTTTCGCCTATCTGAATATTGAATAGGATTAGACAATACCCATAACTGACCATCACTCCCTCTCAAAGACATTAAAGCAGTGTTATTGTTATTTTCCCATATGAAACCTTCATTTGAGCCTGTGCTACATCTAAATCTTAAGGCATAAGAAGATATACCACCTCCAACACCTCCTGTTGGCGCCGTTCCACCGCTTAATGATCTACTTCCACCATTGGATGCCATATAAATACCCATGCTGAATTTGCTGTCTCCCACATAAATATTCCTCTCGCATTTGTCCCATCTGTTCCTCCTTGTATTCCTATCCTTGCTCCACTGGTTAATGTTGTGGTTGTTAGCACCCCAGAGTATGTAATCCCTGCATTCGCAGTTATTAAGCCACTTGTTGTTAATGTGGTTGTTGATATACCCGCATTCGCCGTTATTAATCCACTTGCGGTTGCCGTTGTTGTTGATATCCCCGCATTTGCTGTTAATAAGCCCGTCGTGCTACTGATATTCATTGCGACATTAAACGATACAGTATTCCCCACCGCTACTCCTGATTTATAATAGAAAATAAGGTTCGTACCTTTTTGTATTAAAAAGTTAGATGTCGCAGAAGATGATTTCCATACCCCTCCCGACACATAAGCATCAAAACCTAAATTAATATCATTATGAGCATAATTCCACATTTGAAAAACTGGATAGACATCTGCTGTTGTTATTGCCTGTATATGTGGCCCCGCGGGGTCGCTTGCAGTCCCATACAATTCTAAGCCTGCTGTTGTTCCTATTCCTTTCGTTGTATTGCCTATGATTATTGGTTTGCCTGATGCTGTTGTTATTTTGTCGCTCGTTGTTAATGTTGTTGTAGTCATACCAGCAGTTGCCGTTAATGTAGTTCCCGTTATTGTTCCACCATTTGTTACATTATTTGAGTTCATATCCACAGCACCATAAAATCGCATACCGCCAGCATTGTTAAAACGGACAATGTCAGACGAAGCACTTTTATTATCCAAAAGTTTTGAAATATAAAGTCCCGCCCCTTTTACATCAAATGCTACATTCGTAAATACATAACCTCTTTGGTCTGCGGTTCCACTTGAGGCAGTATTTAGAGTAAACAAGAAATATTGATAATCACCTGATGTCTGTGAAAAGAATATATCTCCTCCATTTTGGTTTAATATCCTCGCCCCATTATATGTTATATTTCCACCATTAGTGATAGTTTGATTATTAAAATCGGCATTGTTCGTTAAAGTTAGATATTTTATCACAGTGCTCGCCCCATTAAATGTTTTACTTCCTGTTATGGTTTGGTCTGTTGATAGTTTTACATTTTGCCCGTCCAATGTGTCCGCATACCCTTTTGTCGCTCCGTCCGTTGATAATGTCGGAGTTCCAAGGTTGGCTATTTTGCTACTATTACAATCTAGCCCAGAAGCATTTACCCAACCGACGATTGCCCCGTCAATAATAAAACTTATTTTTTTCGCATTTATTTCAAAGTTATAATTTACGCCCGTACCCATATCAAGGCATCCGATAGTTCCTATATTGGCTGTGGACTTAAAAACCACGAATGTTCCTTTTGTTGTTGCATTCGTTGAATTTCCTGTTATTTCAAGGGCACTGCTAAATGTCTTGATTCCTGCTATTGTTTGGTTTCCTGTTAATTTAACATTTTGTCCGTCTTTTGTATCAACATAACTTTTATTTGCTCCGTCCGTTGTTGCTGATGGTGTGGCTAAGTTTGTTATTTTGTTGTTGTTCAAAGATAGTGTAGTGCCAGTTGCGGTTATAATTAAAGTATTACCTGAATATAACTCTACATACGAACCCGTTATTTGTATCGGATACCAAGTCGCTGTTGCTGTTTTCTGTGCTGCAATCATTCCTGTTTTTGTATCAAAGGCTATGCCAATACCATCAAAAGTAGTAGGATTGGATGAACCACTTACTTCCAAAGTTGATGTAAATTTTTTATTCCCTGCTATGGTTTGGTCTCCTGTTAGTTTAACGACAGAAGTGTCAAGAGTAGAAACATCAACACCATCAACAAGATTAACATTTGTTTTGCTTTGGCTTTTCATATCAATACCCGCACTAGCATTTATTATACTGCTAAATGTTTCAATTCCTCCTATGGTTTGGTCTCCTGTTAGTTTGACCACCGAACCATCAACTGCGAGATTAGCGAGATTAATTCCATTATATGTAGAAGCCCCTGAAATAGCATAACCATTCATATTTAGCGCCCCCGTCATACTAGCAGTGCCGTCTAATCTAAGAAAGGGCGGTGTGGTGTTTCTCCATTACCCTGTGCTATACATAATCAGTTGGTTATCTGCTGGGAAGCCTGATATCATCACATCGCTGTGTGAGTCTATACTTCCAGCTGCTGACACCTTATTATTATTATCATTATGCTCAAATATCCATTCATCAACACCTTTGTCATTTAGCAAATTAACTCCTGTTATATTCTTCATTCCCATACTAATGTTGCCTGTTTCATCAACATTTATCGGAAATGTTTTATTTACCCAGTTTATTGAGTTATATGTTAGATAACTATTCATCGCCACTGGTGCTGTAATGACTACATCAGAGAGTGTGTCAATTGAACCGAGGGCGGTATTCTTCCATTTGCCTTCTACATCGTTGTAAGTTAAGTATTGTCCGCTCGCTTGCGCAAATATGTTTGTGTCTATCAAATTATATAAACTGGTTTGGTGCGGATTGGAAGTATTAGAGCGGTGTTGAGTTGAGGCTTTGACTTCGTTGTTGTCCCTAACTCGTTGCTCTGTGTAGTATAAACGACTTCCTTCTTTAATGTCTGTTGTTGATTTGGTAGCTAGTCTAGCATCAAATCGTAAATCAGTATAGTAGAGGTTCAAAGGGTTTTCATCTTCTGGCACTCTGTCTGTGTTTAAGCCTACTATGTTGGTATTAGTAAGGTCTAAGTTAAGTATATCTAGACTATCAACGGCCAACTCATTCAAGCCAAGTAATGATTTATATTGACTCATTATATTAATTAATTAATTATTTTAAAAAATACTAAAATACAATAATCTTAGTATAAATGCCGTCTCCCGAAGCAAGTCGTAAGAACTGGGGTAAGGCCGTGGAAAGTATTAAGAGCAAAAAGCAACAAAAGGTTGAAATTGCAAAAGAGAAATTAGCAAAGTGTAGAAAGGCTTATGTAGGCGATGATGAAGAGATGGAGGAAAAGATAAACCGCATGGCCGAAATGGGTGTTGCTAATGATATTATTAATGGAAAAGACCAAGATGATACACCAGAAGAAAGCAGTGAGAGCGATAAAGAATGTGATTTCACAGATATCATTGCAGAAAAAATGGCTAAGATGAAAATAAGAAGAAAGAAAGCGGAAGCAAAAAAGAAAGTAAGTAAAAAGCCTGTGTCTGAGCCTGAGCCTGATGAGAGCGAAAGCGAAAGTGAAGAAAGTGAAGAGGAAGAGCCGAAGCCTAAATCTAAAAAAGGAAACGGAAAGAAGTCAAACATATCTGTTAATGTTTATAATCAAGCAGAGAAACCAAGCAAGAAGGAAAAAAATAATGATATTGAAAAATGTTTCTTAAAATTCTAATAATATATCATGGATAATAAGCACACAAATAAACATACTCAGCAACAAGAAACTCCTGAGCAGACCGAGCGAAAAGAAAAACTTGAAGAAGTGGCCGAAATACATTTTCAATCAAAGCCCGCTAAGATATGGAACACGATAACATCGCCAGAAGCGAAACCACTAAGTCAAGTATTTATTGATTTAATGGATATGTCAAAGGTTGCAACAAGAAAGGTAATGCAAACTATAATTTTGGATTAGTTGCTATTGATGTATATAGCCGTCGTGGGTGGATTGAGCCAGTCAAAAATAAAACAACTGGTTATGTCTTAGAAGGGTTAAAAAAAATATTTACAAAAAAAGTTCCTGAAAGAATTACTTCAGATAATGGTGGTGAGTTTAAGGGTCAAGTGGCTGAATATTTCAGACAAAATAATATTGAATATAGGACTGTTCAAGTAGGCGATCACAGAACTGGGTATAATTGATAGGTTTATTAGAACAATGCGAAATGAATTAAACTTAATATGGGAATTTAATGAAAATTTTCAATGGGTTCCTATTATTCATGAGGTTGTTGATGCTTATAATAAAACATATCATACAACAATTAAAGCCGTGCCGATTAATGTTTATGAAGGAACCGAAAAGAACCCTCAGGAAATCTACAGAAATCCTTTAATTAATGAATTCCCTAAAGGGACAAGAGTAAGAAAGGAATTAGAAAGAACTATTTTTTCTAAAGGCGACAAGCAATTTAGTAAAACTATATTCAAGGTTAAGGGCCGTAAAGGCTTCAAAGTTATACTATCAGAAGAGGACTTAGTCCGACCGTCAGAATTATTAAAGACTAATATTGAAGAGCGCCATGAGGAAGAAGAACCGAAGGAGCAGTTATCGGAAAAAGTAAAACAAATTACTAAAGAGAAAAAAAATATTAATTTATTAAAATCATTGGATGTAAAACCGGAAAACATACGGAGCAGTGCTAGAATAAAAAAGAAAGTTGAAAAGTTGGACCTTTAATAAAAAATAAATTAAAAGAAAACATTTGGAAATAACCTTTTCATGTAGATCCATATTTGTTTTAACATAGCATCAATATAGACCTACAAGAAAAGGCTAGTTTTTAACAACCGATTTAATTAAACAACCTGATTGGCCTTGTAAATAGTTCTGACTGGCCTGCCGAAATGTGAAACTATTTCCGCAACATTTGGCCACGACCTGACCATAATTACAGGATCTGGTTCGCCATTACCCACCAAAACAACAATGTAGTTGGAAATTTCGGTTGGGGGAGAACGAAACCCCCACACGACGACTGGAATAGAATTAGGCTTTGCTGTAACAGACCACTTAGCCTCCCCTGCCTCCTTGTTTATAACAACCTGAACCTCATCAATTCTTATAACAACGTTGCGGCTACCCTCTGGTCTACCGCCTTTTTTAGCACCCTTTTTTCTACCTCCTCTAGGTCTATTCCAATCTGGTGCCTCAATAGCGACATTATTGACACCTTCGGTAATTCCCTAATCAGACAATACTATTAACACCAAACAACAGAAGAAATGATTACCTCAACAGCAGGGTCTTGGACTTTTTTTTCCTCTGCTTGCTACAAATAAACATATACATAAAACAAAAAGGTAAATGAAATTACCTCATTTTCAGGCTCTTCCTGCTCTGGGTCGTCGTGTCGCTCCTCTTCAGGCTCGTTGTCCGACATCCTGCAACACACAAAAACAGCAAGGGTTTGTACTTCTTGTCTTAGCCACTTTGGGAATTCTGAAAAAAAAAGTCGCAGAACGAAAAAGCACGAGGAAAAACATTTTACTCAATTGTGTGAATTTCTGGATTTCGGCTGTTCGTTTGAAATGCCTTAAAAAAGGAAAAGCGAAATTTTTTTTACACCAGCCACCTATAGGCTCAGGTCAAAAAGCCCCCGTGTGGCTTTTTTACATGGACAACTTTTCCTTTTTTGAGTAGCCTTAACAATCCAAAGTGCGAAGAACGATGAGCGAAGATGATGGAAGGAGCGAGAGTGATGAAGAGTATGTCGAACGAGAAAGCCCAAATAAGTGGTTAGAGAAATTGAGAGATAAGAACTTTGCTGAACTAACGAGATATAAAGCAAGTAGTGAAATCAAAATAGATATAATACAGAGTAAAAAGGAGCAAAAAACGACAAGAATTGACGGAATTGGAGAAACAAGAAAAAGAAGAACAAAATAAATTTATGGCTATTGAAGAATTGCTAAATCAGAAAAAAGAAGAAGCAGAACGAAAAGAAAAAATAGATTTGGTAAAGCGAGAAGAAAAGAGAAAAGAATTGAACAAGAAAAAAACAATTACGTTTATTTGAGAATTGGCTAAGTGCCGAAAATCAACCAATGGGAGTTGATGATGAGATTAGAGCAAGAAAAATGATTGAAGGAGGAAAAACAACATATAATGTAATTGAAGAATATGAAAAATATAAAAGACAAAGAATTGAATAAAAGTGGTTATAACCACTTACTCCTTTAGCACATAGGAGTATAAACTAGTGTGTTTTCAATTAAAAAAATTGGGCAAAAGCCCTCTTCATTTCAAAGAGATTTACTCATACCATACTTGTGTGTGGTAGGTGGAGGAGACTGGAGAAGACTTCAAAAAGGTAATTTAATAATAATTATTTAAAGGTAGCCGTTTTTCTTTCTTTTGTCTGTCTGTATTTGTTATGAATAGATAGACGAAATAATGGATAACGGCTCTTAGTGTGGTTTCTGTAGAGAAACTGCACTGAAGATCTGTCCTGAAGTGCGACCCTATACTACTTCTATCTATCTCTCTCTTCTCTCTCTCTCTCTCTCTGTCTCTCTCTCTAGTCTCGAAGCTCTCTCTCTCTCTCTCTCTCTCTCTCTATCTCTCACTCGATGTCTTTCTCTCTATCTTTCTCTCTAGATATCGATCTCTCTCTCTCTCTCTCTCTAGATCTCTCTCTTTCTCTCTCTCTCTCTCTCACACACACACACACTCTCTCTTTGTCTAGATCTCCATCTCTCTATACATCTCTCTCTTTCTCTCTACATCTCTCTTTCTATCTTTACATCTCTCTCTCTAACTATCTTTCTCTCAACATCTCTCTCTCTCTCTACATATCGTACATCTCTCGAGCTCTAGATCTCTCACTCGCTCTCTCTCCCCCTCTCTATCTCTCAATCGCTCTCTCTCTCTCATATTGTAGCGTACAGATTGTCTGTTATGTATATATATATTATTTTGTTTCAAATAACTATGTAGGTAATGCATGTATGCATGAAATGATATATATATATATATATATATATATATATATATATATATATTGATCTGTCATGGCTGAGCCCGAGGGCCATGCGCCTCCATCCCTCGACCCAACAGGGACTAGAGTGAGTATGTTGGGGAGGGAAGAGTGACTCTAACCATCCTGCATAGAAGGCCCCAAAAGTCCCTACCACCCTCAAGTGTCGGGTACCTTGCAGGAAATCAACTACAAATGATTGATCTTCCCCGCGCGAGACTGGGTAGGTCCCGCATTGAGGTACTCACAGGGGTAGCAGACATTTCATGCGGTCTGCCAGCGCATGAGGACGTTTTGTGGTAAGTATCTGGGACGCCTCGAAACCCGTCACCACCCCTAGATCGCGGAATGTAAATACCCCTTTGATCCCACGTGGTGCATGTCTTATAAAAAACAACACAACGACATGGCCTCGAAACCAACACAAACAACATAGCCCGAACCTACATCGGACAAGCCTCGGAACCATA